>VMDR010001268.1:0-136469 GCA_007922815.1 Macrotus californicus | reverse complement strand
AGAGCCTTCTTAAATAGCCCCACCCTTAGTAATTGTTTCAAAAGAAGTGAATTTCCAAATCTGTGTCAAGAACCAGTGATTTAAATGTCTCTGAAAGGCTTCCGTGAGTCTAGCCAATGGAGATAAATGATAGCCCATTTCCATGCTGCATAGTTGTTAGGGTTTATAAAATTGTCGATATGTAAAAGTGCAAAAGCAGGAAAAACTCTGTAAAATTGCCTATAAATTTTCTAGTTTTCATTATTTGCACTATTTACCTTTGCACTTGATTTTTTGAAAGTTAAGACTAGTCACTTTCACTTTTGTTTCTAGTCTTTCTGATTTCTTAGAGTTATGTTTTCAATATCCCACCCAAAGCAAGCTTATATGCAATTAAATATGCTTTATAAATCCAAGAAAATATTTTTTAGTGTTAGCTATGTAGAAAAATTGTTTTGATGAAATTTTTAATATGGGCCTTTATTTGCCAATAAAATCCTTTGTAAATGTGAGCTTTATTAAGCTATTTGAATAGACAAAGTGAAAGCTTAGGATATATATATATATATATGAATGAATATATATATACTTTGAGATACGTGTGTGTGTGTGTGTGTATATATATATATGAATGAATATATATATTCTTTGAGATCCAACTTCCAGCCTGAAATGGCCTGGTTTTGGAGTGATTTGTTTTCACTCGTCAATGAGATTTGAGGCTAGCTGGCTGTTGGCTTAAAAATCTGGACGTGAAGTGGGTGGCAAGTGGCACTCCCTCTTTCATGTAGTTTTCCATAATGTTCATAGAGTTTTCTCATGACCTGTGTGTTATTACTGGTATAGAAATAAGTATATTAAATGAATATTCCTTTTTGGAATTCAAGGTTGACTCATTTTTTGAGGGGGCGTGGCAAGGGATAAGAGACTTTATTTTAACTAGAGACATTCTTATAACCTCAAGATGTGCTCTAGAAAGAATAAGAGAACAAAAAGTGTACGTGTGAACATATTTTTTGTCTTAGTGAGATTGTGCAACACAGGTTCAGAATTGAAAAAAAAAAAAAAAAAGGTTGATGGTTTTGTCAATAGAACAGAAATGTTTTGGCTAAAATTATTTTTGTAAGTTATTTAATTATTTCATTTTATATTCCCTTTCCCATAGCCTTTTAGGCACTTCATACTTAAACCCAGCAAGTGAGAGGCCTCTCTTTAGATCTGGTTTATTTTTGGAATGCCTGAGTGTGTTTCTGGATTGGGAGGGGTGGGCAGGGGGTAGTGTTTTAATTCTTGACATGCTCTTCTCAGCATGTTTTGCTAGTTGGTCTGGATCTTATGTTTGTAAATTGTGTTGAGAATTCAGTGATGTATTTGAAATGAGAAAGTCCTCTGACATAGTGTGGATGTTTGTGGCTGGAACCTTTTAGCTTTGTTTTTAATTGGGTAGAAAGTTAAATTTCCATTGTTCAGATTTTAGGCTTACCTAGTGGAATTGTGCCCAGTAGTTGTCTAAATATGGACCAATTTTGGGAAATGAGTTGACAGATTTGTATCTGACTCCAGATACCTTTACTCAAAATCATAAATGAAAGCTTACATCATTAGAGTTGTCTTAAGTTTTTTGTTGTCAGAACTTTAAATGTGGATGATGATCAACGTTATATGTATGAATTTCCTTTGGGGAAAGAGAAAAATCCAATCTCCAAACGTTTTCTTGGAGACTAAATTTACCATATATGGAAAATGAGAAAGTTTTTAGAAAGTGGCTTTATTTTTTAATAGAGTTTAATCAACTTAATTATTTTTCCTAATTTGAAGCACTATTTTCCAAATGTGAATAAGGGGAAAAGATTAGCAATTTGGCTCCCCTCTTTTTTGAGGCCATTTTTAGTTTTCTGTCCCCATTTCCCAATCCTGGTATAAAATGAATTACGGGTATCCCTCTAAGTACCTGTAACCCCTTTTGGGGGTCATAAATACCTTTGATAATCTGATGAAAGTGATGGGCCCTCTCCCCAGAAAAATGCACATGGATAATTTTGCAAACGACCTCAGGGGCATCACACATCTTCTGAAATAGCAAGTTAAGGATCTCTGCTCTAAGTAAATGCTATAGAAAAAAATTTTATGCAATTAATTGATAAAATTAAGAACTAGTTATTGGCCTAAAACATTTCAGATTGGAATTATTGTTAGATGGTGGCCCCTACTAGCAAAATGTGACATTGCAACCAGCTTTGTTAGACATTTTAACATCGAGACAGAAGGAAAAAAGAAGCAACATACTGAGAGCTATTCATAAGGAGTCAGGGCATCTCTAGACAACATGGGAGCCATTCCTGGTTCAAGGCAGGGGTCATGGTGCCTGGCAGCTTCTAGCAGGGTAGAGTTTGATAAACCACAATGCTCAGGATGCCAAGGGGTAAGCCATTATCGTAACCCCTTCCTCACCAAAAGATTTTAGTTTTGTCTATTGGGAAACAAGATGTCACTAGGGAAAAAAAAGATTTGCCTTATAACTTTGCTAGAACACATCAGTTTGGTAATATATGGGACACCAGTATTATTTTTGAGAAAGTGCGTAAAACCAAAGTAAATTATTCTCTATGTAGAACATTATTTACTAGTAACATTTCTTTGGATGTATTAGCTTTGACAATTTTTACCACTAAATATTGGTTTTATTTAAAGCTGGGAATCCAGTTTATAAATAGGATAGCTGTTATATCTGTCTTTTCCCCCATGTAAAGAATAATTTAAAGATTTATGCATCCTTCTTTTCTCTTTCGATACCATGGAGTGGGGTGGGTGGAGTGGGGGGAGATCTTTGAGTCAACAACTGACAAGATGTCTTCTCCAAATTTAAAAATTGAGAAGCAGCACTTTAAGTGTAACTCTACACCATTTTAGTGCATGTATTAATTTTAATAATGATTTTTGGTGCATGCCTTTGGGCTTATTCAAAAGTGTACAATAGGAAAGTATATTTCCTTTCTTAGAAAGGAGATGTTTTTCTACTTTGCAACATGTGATTACAAAAATCTTCCTCTGTGGGAAGATTAACCATGTATTGAACTACTGAAAAGTATATATTTTTAGATATACAGAAGGAATCTACATGGAGCAGCATTCAGACCTATATAGAAGTCATAGCATTCTGTATAGGACCAAAAATGAAATAACATGAAACACTTAAACAGACTTTGTTGGGTAGAAATACCTTTAGATCTTGCATTGACTTCCAAAAAGAAAATGCCACAGAAGTTTGCTGAAAACTTTTGTTTTTTGAATTTTCTCTGTCAGTGTATTTAGCCCAAATACAACAGTTTTGGGTTTAAACATACATTAAGAATAAAAAAAAAAAAACAAAGCTAACTAAATAGATCAGTCTGGTTTGCCAATCCAGCTTGACTAAAATAAGTAAACTAATCACTTGCAATATAAAAAACTGTCCAACTCCTCTAAGGTTTTGACAAAATAATCTTGGCTGATGTGGGAAGACTCCCACTTTGATTTTTGACCTGACAGTGAAGATTCATACTTCACCTGATTTCCAACCTGACAGTGTCTGTTTAAGGAGCTATGGTACAGTTTGCTAATTCAATCTCTGATACCTGTTGATTACCTATGAGATCTAGAGTCCAAAGTAGCCAGCAGCTGTATCCCTGAGTGCTCTGTGCCCATCAGATCTCTTAAAGTAGGCAGGGTTGGGACCAGTCACAGTTCAGATGAGTGCCTTCAGGTGCTGTGGACAGCCCCAGCTTCAAGAATTGTTTCTGCTTTCTCGGGAGTCATCACTGAACTAATGTCCCACATGGTGTTACTTACTGTAGTTGCTCTCTCTTGGAGGAGGCCCAGAGCACACATCCTAATTGCTTGTGGTAGTCAGAGAGGGGGTGCTAACTCTGATGCCCTGGCAAAATTCCAGTTTAGGGATGTGGGTCTTCTTGCCATTCTAATTGGAAATGTGCATCGCTTCCCATTTTTCCTGTTGATCTCAATACAAGCCAACCTAGTCTTTTTTTGCCCCAGTCCCAAGTCTCTAAGATGCTGGTGTGTATTATATAGGCCAAGTTCATGTCTTATCCTAATTGCATAAGAGTTAAGGAATGAGTGAGTTCGGTCTCAAAGTGCCCTGTAGTTGGAGAGTAAACTCTTGTAATGCTTTGGGGATGAAATTGGCCCTCTTTTAGCATAAGTTGGGGAATGTGCTAGCCATAAGGTGTGAGCTGAAACCTATTTTCCCTCTTTTCTTACAGCATTTTGAGAAAATCTGTTGGGTTTTTGGTAGTCAGGGAAGGCCGGAGTTCTGCAGCTTTAAATCTGGGTAACTGAGGCTGGTTTGAGCAAGACTTTGGTTAATTAATTGGCTTTTCAGATGCCACAGACTCCGTGAAAAGTCACCATTATTTTCAATGGTTGTGATAGAAATTCCCCCAGTAGCCATTATTTTAGGATTGTATTGCAGAGTTACTTTATTTGAGCTTTTTGTGTATACACAATCCCAAACTGGAAGAAATTTAAAAAAAAAAAACAGAGGAATCCTGCTGTGAAAGGTATATATTACTCTAGATTTTTCTTACTGTAAATATTGTAAGATTGTAATACTGTCGATATTTTATTAACCAACAAATGTTAATCTATGTGAATTTAGACTTATTTTAAATGTGCTTCTTATTTACTGTGTGTGGTTCCTGTTGCTGACAGTATTAAGTTATATTCTGATGTAAGATTAACTTTATTAAAGAATGTAAACATTAATGTTTCCTTATGGGAAAACAAATAAAGTATAAAGAAGACAATTCTTTTCATTAAAATATACTGTGTATTTACACTTGCTAGACCCAGCACCACTTACAAATTTAGTACATTGTTCAGAATTTTAGTTAACACAGCTGACATGGTTGTGCTCTATTTGAAAGTCTAAAAGTAGGTATTGTTGGAATATAAAGTTTGTATTTGTCTGCTGTGAATCATCTTGAAATTTCTAATCAAGTTTGTAAAATTTTTATAGTAAAACATTTTAATGACAATTTAAAAATTTATCTTCTTTGAAGAATGGTCAAAACAATATCCTTTCAGAAATAGAATTATTCTTTAATATCTTTCCAAAATGACTTTGGTTAAATGGACCAGATGTGTATTAGTTAAAATTTAGGACAAAGTTGTGATATTCTTTGAGTTTACAAGTTAATCCTTATTGGAGATGTGCCAATTATACAGTAGAATATCATTAATTTGCACTGTTTGGGGACCCCATTAAGAATGCTTAATTTTGCCAACTAAGAAGTAAGCAAATGCAATTTAAAAAGTAAATTTGAGCATTCTGTATTAAATATGTGCAGTTATTATCACATGAAGAAGCGCAGTGTGTCAGGCTGTAATATAAACCATACTTGCTGTCATGTTCTCCCATCTCAGTGCTGGGAACTCACCATGTGGAAACCAAGCAAATGTGTTGTGCATCAGCTGGCTTGAGTTTGTTCAATATCAAAGCTGAAACTAGCAAGGTCTGCTGTACTGCTTATTGAAGTATTGTGATTCTTTTAGGCATTGATTCTTACAAAATATATACTGTAACAGTATACTTTGTACAGATTTAAATTTTATTTGAAAAAATGAAATAAAGTAGGCAAAAAATAAAGATGTTTATTTTTCATGTGACTATATAAACAGATCAGTCTTTTGTTTCAGTGCCTTTGCGGGGGGGGGGGGGGTCTGGTTGCTCTTGGGTTGTTTTTTTTTTTTTAATATTTGATAGATGGAAACCATTTTAGGACTCAGTGGCAAGTATACTTGCCTGATAATTAATTGACTAAGTGTGCTCCTTCACACTGGAAAACTATTTTTTCAAACAAATTTGTTTATTTTTTAAAGATTTTATGTGAATGGCTTCCTCATCTTGCTTTTTGAGTCAGTTTTGAAAACTCTGATGGCATAATTTAATCTAGCTATCGCAATTTGAAGAGAAAGAAAAACTTTCCCCATTGATTATGCCTCTTTTCCAATGGAAGGTTTTTGTTTTCCGTTGCTTTAAATTTGAATTTGGTTTGGGGTAGTGGAAGGGTTACAAAAGAGTATATGATGCCCTGACTGGTGTAGCCCAGTGGGTTGGGCGTTGTTCCACAGACTGAAAGGTTGCAGGTTCAATTCCGGTCAGGGCACATGCCTGGGTTGTGGGCCAGGCCCTGGGTTGGGGGTGTGCGAGAGGCAGCTGGTCTATGCTTCTCTCACACACTGATCTTTCTCTCCCTCTCTTTCTCCCTCCCTTTTCCTCTATAAATAAATACATAAATACATAAATAAAATATTTTAAAATTATTTTTTTTAAGTGACAGAAGATGAAGAGTATCTTCTGCAGAAAATAGAAGTTGTGCTTGAAAATAAGATCTTTTAAAACTGCTTTTCTAGTGAGTGGAGTGGTAGACAGTGAATAAAGTTACCAATAAAAATGTGGCACAGGAGTGATCCTCCAGAATAATTTTAATGGGACCTTCTCATAGAAGATTAGATCATATGACCAGGAAGAACCATCCCAGTTTTGGCCTCTAACTCAAAATCAGTGGAGGCCTCAGGTGTATGGTATTTCCTTGATCTTTAGGAATAGAGTTGAAAGTTTTATTTGTGGCATTCTCATTTTATCTTTTCTGGTGCTTTCACTTACCTTCAGGCTAGGTACGAGAAGGCTTAGAACAAGTAATTGCAGGAATAGGGTTCTTGCAAAAATTTTTCAATGTTATTTTAAATGTATATGACAGTGATTATATTCTAAAAATGGATGCATGACCATTGAAGTATCTCACAGTATCACAGTTTCAGGCTTCCTCAGGTGAATCCCAGGAAACTGTTGTTATTATTTTGAGGGTTTTTTTCCTGTTAAAATATCCCCTCTTGTCTTGGCCAGTAGCTCAGTTGGTTAGAGCATCTCCCGATACGCCAAGGCTGCAGGTTTGATTTCTGGTCAGGGCACATACAAGAAGCAACCAATGAATACATAAATAAGTGGAACAACAAATTGATCTCTCTCTCTCTCTCTCTCTCAAAAATCAATAATTTTATTTAAAAAGTCCTTTCTTTGTAGAGAATAGAAAACTAGCTATTGGACTAGCTTCCACATCTGACAACCACCAACTCCAATAAAAAATAATGCAGAAACTTTGCTGTATGAAAACTTAAAGTGTGCCACTGTTTTGAGGAGGTAGGTGGAATGCTAAGAAACTAGTTTTCCCTGTTTTGCAGTGCCTCTGATTTTGGGGAGCACTCAGAGGACAGGTGGGTACTTCTTGAAGAGGAGACTAGATTACCCTTTCTGTCCTGGGTCTCTATCCAAGAGGACTCTCAAGTACAGGAGCTTTTGGTGGAAATTCTAGCCATTATTTGCAGTTAAGTATAGGAGGTGAAAAGGCAGAAGATAGGCCCCTTCCGAAGTGTCCTGTGGCCTTAATCTTTTAAAGACTCCAAATACAGGGCTGCAGGGGAACATCCCAGACTTGAAATAGGGTGAGGCTTGTAGGGCCACAGGGACCCCTTAAGTAAGGAGCCCAGCATGTTCAACAGAACTATTTGTCATTTTTATTTAGCTCTTTTCCTTTCTAAAATGATGTAATTGTCAGTATCTTCCTACCCCCACCTCCTGTTGATGTTAACTTTTATTTAAGTATGTGGTATGTCATTTATTTTAGCTCTTTTTCGTGGTTTTTAGAAATGTCTTTGTTCCCACTTCCAGTAACAATTTCTTTCTAAGCAGACAGGACTTTTTGATTTGGGGAATTTGGTTTTGGACACAGCTCTGTTCATTCAGGATCCAAGTAAAGAGAGATCTCTTTTTCAGGCTTTGACTGCTTGCTAACCTCAAGGCCAGTGCACGTCACAACTGCTTTCACCTCAGCATTATCCCCTACATCTTTCTAGAACCTGAGGAGGAGGAGCCATTTTTCCCCCTAGAAATGAGGATTCTACCTTAATATTGTGAACCTCCAGAGCATTTCCAATAATGTCATTCCAGTTTTCCTACCAACGTTGGTTTTCATTCATCTTGAGTTGTTCAAATCAGGTCATTTGGCACTTAGGTTGGCAGTGAGAAAATGTCACAAAAACATTCACTGAATGTTGCAATGTTTAAATGAGCAGGATTTCCCCACTGTGTAGACAGTAAGGTTGTCCAGTTAACTCCACCATCCTAAGAATCCTGACTAGCCCTGCGTGCCCAGCTCATACCTCAGACCTTCCCTAGTGAGCAGGAATTTTTCTGTCAGTGTCCTGGGGAGATCAGCAGTAGCTCCAGCCTAGCTCTGCTTTCTTTCCCTGTCTCTGGCTATGACACCCAGGTGAGTTTGTATTGCCACCATCCTAAATTTTTCCAAGCCCAGCACTTTTTTTTTTAAAACTAATTTTGGGTGCTTAAAATATGCAGGGCACTAAGCTAAGTGTTTTGTCTAGGTTATTTCTTTTAATTCTTACCACAATCCTAGGAGGTAGGCACTATTATTATCTCCATCTTACAGAAAAGGAAACTAAGGGGCAAAGAAATTAAGTAACACACTCCCAGGGGTCACACAGTCAGAATTCAAGTCATCAGTTCTGGCAGGCTGATGCCAAAGCGAATCCTTGGTCTCCCTCACTGTAGTGTATCGTCTTCCCTGTGAGTTTCTGCTTCCTCTCCCCCTGACTTGTAGGGTCGCCCTGACTTTGATGTTGCCTCACCTCAGGGTGTACTTAGCTGGATGGCAAAGCCAATGTTCTCTGTAGCAAATGAGGACTCCTCTGTACAGCTCAAAAGCCACAATTCCTTTTTTGAAGTTTGAGTCATGAATGAATTCACATTTTCATTTTGCCCCTCCACTTTCATGAGGGAATGACGTAGAGCAGGTCTGAAGAAAGTTGGCAAGTGGCCCTTCCAGGCCTCTTTCCACTGCTCTTGCTTAAAGTAAGCACTGCCCTGAGTACTGTTCCTGCCTCTTCCCGCCCTTACCACAATGACCTGATCAAAGGGCTCTGTGAATGGAGCTCTTGAATTCTGTCTAGTGGAGTTGTTGGTTTCTTTCTTTTTCCCAGATTATGTCCCCTAGCAGACCTCCTGTCTTGGCCCATTTAGTTAGAGGCTCAGAAAGGATCAGGAGGCAGTCTCTAGAACATCTGGGTCTTTCCAGATCTGCTGGGACCAGCCCCGTAGTTTCCAGCTTAGAGTTTTGCTTGGGCTTTTACGTTTCTGAAGGCATTTCCCTGCATCCTCTAAAACACTATTTCCCAGATGCTTCCTGACCTCTAAGGGGAGGTCCAGAGTCTGTCACTCTCCAGGGGCTTATTCCAAAAATAAAATATGAAATTCCTTGGGATTTAAGGGTGGTTTAAAGGGCTGTGGCATTTGTTAGAACTCTTCTCCGAAAAGGGAATATTACCATTTAAACTAAAACTCCTTGTGTTTTTTGTATTCTCTAGTGCAGTGATTCTGAAAGGTGGCCCCTGGACCAAGAACATTAGCATCCCCTTGGAAATTATTAGAAATGTAAATACTTGGGCATCACTCCAGACTGAACTGAATCAGAGCCTGTTAGAGCCCAGCAATTTTCATTGTAACAAGCCCTCCAGGTGACTCTGATGCACACTGAAGTGTGAGAACCACTGCTCTCTAAAGGAAAGGTTATCTCTTTTGGAGTCTTAGATTTGAGATTCTGATGAAAGCTTGGGGCCCTCTCACCTGCTTCACAAACCCCCTGAGGTCCAAGTTAAGAATCCCTGCTCTGGAACGCAGCTTGTTCATGCCCCTGTGGCTTCCACCCTCTCAACGTGACTTGGAGAAGGGGTGACCACATGCTCCCCGTTCGTTCTTCTCTCTGTGTGCTGTTGGCTGTCGCTGAGAGTGGGCAGCTCCGGCACCGGCCAGCACAGAGAGAAAGACTTGCTGCTCCCTGTGTGTGCTGTAACTATAGCCCTTGGCACCAACACAAAAACCAAATGCTCAGGCTCGGGCACCAGGCCAGGAACCTGGGACCCAGTAGAAAAGTGATTCCTTCTCCTGGAGCCGGGAGTTCTGTGTTAGAGCAGAACTGCTAAAAACTGCTAAACTTCCTGTGACAGTCCTGGCTGGGGCGTGTCGACTGCAGCTAGAACTTAGTCAATGGCAAGTCCTGGTTGTGCCTGTTGTCCCTGATTAATTGTGTGTAGCATCTCCATTCACTTTCACAAGCATCCTGGTTTGGATGACAAATTTTACGGTCACCCATTTTCTCACTTAACAGCCTCCTCACTGGTCTCCATATTGCCCTGCTTGCTCCCCTCAATCCATTCTTCACACAGCAGCTAGCTTGTAAATATAGTGATCTGGCTCCTGCCTAATTTTCCAGTTTTCTGTCCTTTCTTTCATCATCCTGTTCATCTCTCTGAAGCCCTACCGGACATCTTTCTGTGTGTTGAATGCACAGAGCCCATTGCTACCCAGGGGTCTTTGGCTTTGCTATTCCTTGTGCCTGGAATGTATTTCCCTCCAGATCCCCTCATGGCTGGCCCTTTTACATAAACAGGCTCCAGCTTTCATGTTCTTGCTTCAAGGAAGCCTCCTCTGACAACCCAAATTAAAGTGGCCCCTCCAATCACTCCCCCTCACTGCTCTGATTCAGTTTTCTTCCTAGTACTTATCACTGTCCATAATTGTCTTTTCTGTCTTTTTCTGTTGATGAGCTAATGCTGTGCAAGTAGGACTCATTAAGACATCCCCAGTGCCCAGGCTGGTCTGACACACAGCAGATACTCAATAAACATCTGTTAGCTAAGTGACTGGACTCCAGTGATCCCAGGGCATTTCTGGGAGTTAGTGGTGCCTCTGGGGCTGACTTCCTCATCCGCCTTGAATGCAAGTACTATCATTCTGTTTTATCTCACCTCTGGTCCACAGGTGGGTAAGACTGGGACTCTGAGTATGAGATGACTTTCTCTGCCTGCTGCCAACCCACCTTCGCTTCCTGTATCTCCCACCTCTGTATGCTCCTGAGCATGTCCTCTCCGTTGCTATCTCATCTCCAGATGAGGCTCTGGGGAAAGAACAGTGATAATCCTGGATACAATAGATAGCTTAATGCCCATTCCGCCTCCAACTGCCCCCTAAAGCACAGTTGATTGGGGCTCTGGCCATTCAGCATGCACTTTGCGGGGAGGGGACCCTTGGCCACTAAATGTGTGATGGGCAGCATTCTTTTGGGCTTTTCCCTTGATAAGCTGGGCACTTACTCTCTCTGGAATCCACTAGTTGCAGGAAGGGAGGAGACTAGCTAAGGGGGTGATATGCCCTATTTCTGAATGCTGAAGGACAGAAGATACCTAGAGAAATATGGCCTCCATAGAGCAACCCATGTCACTGATGACATTTCACTGTATACTGGCTCTTCTACTCTCTTTTCCTTGGCCCTTCCTCCAACAACTTTCCAGGGAAGTGAAAGAGTCTTCCTCCTTGATTCTAAACCTGAGGAGGAAATGATTTGCCTGCACTCAGCTGAGTTTAAAATTAATTTAGGCTCCAGCCCTAGCTGATGTGGCTCAGTGGTTTGAGTACCAGCCTATGAACCAAAAGATCGCCAGTTTGATTCCCAGTCAGGACACATGCCCAGTTTGCCGGCCAGGTCCCCAGGGGGAGCACACAAGAAGCAACTGATGGATGGATCTCTCACACACTGATATTTCTCACCCTCTCTTTCTCCCTCCCTTCCCCTCTCTCTAAAAATAAATAAATGAAATCTTTAAAACAAATTTAGGCTCCACAATAAATTTAGGGTTATGGAGTATGAACTCAAATAGCAAGGTCATACAGAGATAGAAGATAGTTTGAGAATTTCCAACCAACTCCCCATAAAATGAGTACCTGATGCCCTGGCTGATTTGGCTCAGTGGATTGAGTGCCAGCCTGCAAACTGAAGGGTTGCCAGTTCGATCCCTGGTCAGGGCACTTGCCTGGGTTGCAGCCCCGGCCCCAGTTGGGGCACGTGTGAGAGGCAACTGATTGACGTTTCTCTCCCTCTCTTAAAACATAAATAAATACAATATTTTTTTCAAATGAGTCCCTGATGAGAACTAGGCTGCTACGTGGTAGGCAGAGGGAAACCCGGGAGATCATCACTCTGGAGGATTTCCAAGGCCTTAATTTGAGTCCAGATTTTTTGGGAAGGAGCATGGAGATGGAGATTAAAAGTATTAGGTTTGAAATCAGGCCTAGATGCAAATTCAGGCTCTCTCACTCACTAGCTCTGTGGCCTCAAACATCTCTACCTAACCTTCCCTAGTCTCAATTTCCTCATCTGTAAGTGGGATGAGTACCTACCTCATTTGAGTGTCAGGAATATTAAATGCAATAATTTTTGTCAAGAACTTATAGCACTGTTCTTGGCCCAGAATAATGTTCAGCAAATGCTATCATCATCATTATCCTTCTTGTTGGAAAAAGGGGAGACAAATGTGGAACCTGAGTGGTCAGTAGGTGCACTGCCTCCAATAACCGCTGCATTCCCAGTGGAGGAACCAGGAAAGCAGCAGAAGCCTCTGTAGCATGATTAACTAGTCTGCATTAGACTGAAGGGAGGGGGACCCATTCTGACCCCTTCCTATTCAGTTTTTGGCCTATTCCTTATACCAGAACCGCATCATTTTAATTGTTGTAGCTTTTGAGTATGTTTTTTAAAGTATTTTTCATACCTTTCTCCTGCAAGCCCAAGGAAGATTCAGTCTGTGGTGCTCTTTCCATAGGCCTAGTTGTATACTGGACCAGATTTATTTTTGGTTTGTTACTTAGTGTCTCTGTTCCAGGCCTGGGGTGGCTGAGGTTTTCTGGGGACAGAAGAGAGTGCTCTTTTGAAGAACAAAATTTGGTCTCAGTCTAGGGACTCTGCTTCCTTCTGGCTACATGCAACAGCATAGACTCTGCCATCTGCCAAAGGTGTGGGATGACTAGAGGTCAATGCTGAATATTAATTCACCTGTTGGACATCTAAGATAGCAGTTAATCAGCTACAGGAAACAGCTCTTGCGTAAGAAAAGGAGTGGCTTGCCTATGGCAGAAATTTTTAAGCCTAGGCTTTTTGCGGTCTATAAAGCTCCTAAAATTTTTCACAAGAGTATACCTTTATGTTCAAGGTACAGTTTTCTGAGAAGAGGACCCATAGTTTTCTTCAAAACTTTCAAGTTACAGCCCCAATAGGTTCAGAATCACAGGTCCTGATCTGAGAGTAGAAATAGAGCCCTCCCCTAAGGAGTCTCTAAGAGGCTGCATCCTTCAGCCTCATTGATCAACAGGACTATTAATTGCTTAAGCTTCAAGGAAAGAGAGCTACCCTCCGTATTGGACCTGTGTTAGCTAGTTGGAGCCTGCCACACCCATTTGGGAAGTTGGGCTTTTGAGCTATCCAATTATCTCCTATTTTCCCTGAAATTTGGTTGCAATATTAAAAGCCACTCTAAACTGCCATATTTTGTGCGAGATTGGAGGAGGGGGACTGGTTTGGTGTCATCTCGGGTAGGAATGAGAGTTAGGTGACTTCACTGGGGTCTCTTTATGTGTTGCCCTCATTTGAATGCTTGGTACCTAGTTGGTATTTAGCCACAGTTTGTGCACTGATATGGAGTTGTTTCCTTTCCTTTTGGAGACATGAATCTAAGCTCCATAGTCCATTTTTTAATTTCCTGGAGGCCACTAGCTTCTCCTTTCCCCTGAAGCATCTTTCATGAGGGCTCAGGTGCCTTGGTCTTATCCCCAACTGTGCTCATTTACTCCTTACTCCTCAGCCTACAAATCCTGAAAGGTATCTCTGAAAGCCAACTTTGTTGGGGCCTGTGAGATTCATGCTTCTTGGAATATGATCTTATCATTGAGACTACACTCCAATTCTGGCCAGTCCTGGTACTGTCTCCTGCTCTTCTTAATATCTATCACTCCTTGTTGCAACTTCATGTTAAAGTTAGAAGATGGCATCAACCTGTCTGCTGAGAATTTCCCTGTCCTTTCAAACCCCATGTCCATGTGGTCAATCCAGCTTACTGGAATGCCTCATTAGATGCTGCAGAGGTTTCCTGAGGTATAGCTGTCCTCCTGCCTGAATCAGGCTAACATGCTCTGAGCTCAGAGCCAGCTCACAGGTGGGGAGTATGGGCTGAGCATAGTTGAGCACAGTGATTGCCTGGGATCCCCCAAGAGCAGAGCCTGATCCCCACAGGGTGAATTGGCTGAAGGCTCCATAGGAAGAGATTTTCACTTTGCTTTGGGGGCCTTGAGTCAGAATGTTTTCCAGACATGAAACAGTCAAGTCTCCAAGATATAAGCCTCTGACATGGAGCCATCAGACCATGCAAGGCCACCCAGCCCGCCAAGAACATAGGCACATCCATTGATACTGCCACTGGGGCATCTGCCATCATCCTAGGACTGCAATGATCCACACAGAGCTGAGGGGTCTCATGGAGGTGAATAAACCCACATGCTCTTCCCAAAAGCTCTCCACACAGAGAAAATGAGGTATTGGGAGGAGCTACCTGAGCTCCATCTACTCTGTGAAGATGGGCCTAAGGACTGGAGACTATGATGTCTAACAGAGGCAGCTCTCCTCTTACTCCTCACCCAGAGCCAGCAAAACTGTTTTTACTCCTTCCATCATGCTTCAAGACTCCTGTCATGCAACTTGTACCACTTAATCCAACTGTTTTGAGCTGGCTGTCAATAACTATGGCTTATCTCTTGATTGTAGGACTCTGGGAATGATGAATAATAGGGAGTAGTCACCCTCTGGTGCTTATTTACTTCCTCCTAAACCCAGCCTTCTGAGAAGGAATTGTGAAGGAAAAGGTAGGCCTTCAAGGCCATCTGGTCTCCCACTCTGCTCCCAGGCAAAACAAGCCACCCCTCAGTCCGGGCCGACTGGTCCTTTTAACCTTATTAATGGTTCCTTGGGCTATACAGAGGCTTTTTTTTTTTTTATTAATGTGTAGGTCCTCTCCTTTCTGGCTTTGTGTTTTATGGTTTTTAAAGATTTCTCTCTCCCCAGAATAAACATTCTCCCATATTTTCTTGTCCTTTTGTTTTTTAGTATTTCTTTTATAGTTGTGTTTCTGTTCATTCTTTAATCCATCTGGAATTTGTTTTCAGATATGCTATAAATTAGGGAATCTAACTTTTTTTTTTGCGGAGGGTCACATGCTACTCAGAATTATTTATTCTATAGGCTATCCTTTCTCCAGTGACTTGAAATACTACTCATATTCAGACTTTCATAAATGCCTGATTCTAGATTCTTTATTCAGTTGCATTAAATTTTTTTATATTCCTTATACCAGAACAACATCATTTTAATTGTTGTAGCTTTTGAGTATGTTTTTTAAAGTTTTTTTTCTTTAAGATTTTATTTATTTATTTTTAGACAAGGGAAGGGAGGGAGAAAGAGAGGGAGAGAAACATTGATGTGTGGTTGCCTCTCACCCCCATACTGGGGACCTGACCTGCAACCCAGGCATGTGCTCTGACTGGGAATTGAACCACCAGCCCTTTGATTTGCAGGACGATGATCAATCCACTAAGCCACACCAGCCAGGGCTTGAGTATGTTGTGATGCAGTGTATTTTTCTCCTTTGTTTTGTTTTCCCCAAATTGTTGTATTATTCTTACATATTTTTCCTTCTAGATGTATTTTCCAATCAGTTTGTCAAGTTTTATTTAACAAGTCCTGTTAAGACTTTGGTTGGGGTCTTATTGATTACATAAATTAAATTGGAAGAGAGTTGATGTCTTTACAACATTGAGTCTTCTCATCCAGAAACAGAATGTCTCAACCATGTTCTTTTTAAAAATATATATATTTTATTGATTATGCGATTACAATTGTCCCATTTTTTCTCCCCTTTATTCCCCTTAACCCTGCAACCCCCCTCTGACCAGCATCCCCCACCTTAGTTCATGTCCGTGGTTCATACATATTAGTTCTTAGGCTTCTCTATTTCCCATACTATTCTCAACTTCCCCCTGTCTATTTTGTACCTACCATCTATGCTTCTTATTCCCTGTACATTTTCCCCCATTTTCCCCCTCTCCCTCCCCACTGATAACCCTCCATGTGATCTCCATTTCTGTGATTCTGTTCCGGTTCTAGTTGTTTGCTTAGTTTTGGGGGTTTTTTTAGGTTTATTTGTTGATAGTTGTGAGTTTGTTGTCATTTTACTGTTCCCTTTTTTTTCATCTTTTTCTTAGATAAGTTCCTTTAACAGTTCATATAACAAGGGCTTGGTGATGATGAATTCCTTTAACTTGACCTTATCTGGGAAGCATTTTATCTGCCCTTCCATTCGAAATGAGAGCTTTGCTGGATAGAGTAATCTTGGATATAGGTCCTTGCCTTTCATGACTTGGAATACTTCTTGCCAGCCCCTTCTTGCCTGCAAGGTTTCTTTTGAGAAATCAGCTGGTAGTCTTATGGGAACTCCTTTGTAGGTAACTACCTCCTTTTCTCTTTCTACTTGTAAGATTCTCTCCTTATCTTTAACCTTGGGTAATGTAATTATGATGTGCCTTGGTGTGCACTTCTTTGGGTCCAACTTCTTTGGGACTCTCTGAGCTTCCTGGACTTCCTGGAAGTCTATTTCCTTTGCCAGATTGGGGAAGTTCTCCTTCATTATTTGTTCAAGTAAGTTTTCAATTTCTTGGTCTTCCTCTTCTCCTTCTGGTATTTCTATGATTTGGATGTTGGAATGTTTAAAGTTATCCTGAGGGTTCCTAAGCCTCTTCTCGTTTTTTTCGAATTGTTGTTTCTTTATTCTGTTCTGGCTAAATGTTTATTTCTTCCTTCTGCTCTAAATCATAGATTTGAGTCCCGGTTTCCTTCCCTTCACTGTTGGTTCCCTGTATTTTTTCCTTTATTTCACTTGCATAGCCTTCACTTCTTCCTCTATTTTGCAACCATTTCTGTGAGCATCCTGATTACCAATGTTTTGAACTCTGCATCTGATAGATTGGCTATCTCTTCATCACTTAGTTCTATTTTTGGAGCTTTGATCTGTTCTTTCATTTGGGCCATACTTTTTTGTCAGAGCAGGCCTATTACATTGTAAGGGGTGGAGCCTTAGGTATTTGCCAGTGTGGGGTAACCCTGCCTTGTGGTGCTGTATGTGGGGGAAGAGTCAGGGAGGGAACAATGCTGCTTGCTGTGCTGTGGCCAGCTTTCAGTCACTTCTGCCACTACCCACAAGCAAATTGGGCCCTTCTGCTGCTGATTCCAGGGTGGGTGGGTTTGTATACGTTCTAGGACCCTGTGAGTCTCTCCAACGAACTCTCCTGTGAGACTGGGAGTTTCTCCCACTGCCACCCCCACAGATTTTTCCAGTCAGAGGTTTTGATGCTTTATCAACTATGTTCTTAAAGGCCTCTAGGAGAGACATGCTCACTTCTCCTGATCTCTGCAGTCCCTCAGCATTTTTGTCTGGCGCTGTGAGCCACTCGATCCTTGTTTTACTGTGTCCTGTGATTCTAGCTTACTCATCCCCTTTTTCCACTCAGAGATGAATGAAACAGTTGAGCATTTGCTTTTTCTCAGGAATTCCAAGCTTTATCTTTCCAAGATCCAGAAGATCTCCAGGGGAGTTGTCCTATCTCTTTTTCCCTGCCTTTACTTCCTATTCTCAGAATCTCCCTTCTCGTCTTGCCTGGTCAGGAATTCCAATATTTCTATTCTAATATTTCTAATGTTGTCTTTAGTTTGGACTTCCCTGAGAACCTGATTGGCTTCAAACACAACCCCTCATTCTGACCTTCTCTCTTTTCAGTGTGTTCCATGTAATTTTTTTAAATTTTATTTATCTATTTATAGAGAGGGGAAGGGAGATGAGAGAAACATCAGTGTGTGGTTGTCTCTCATGTGCCCCCTACTGGGGACCTGGCCCACAACCCAGGCATGTTCCCTGACTGGGAATCGAACCAGTGACCCTTTGGTTCCCGGGCCAGCACTCAATCCACTGAGCCACCCTGGCCAGGCTGTTCCATGTAATTTATAAGCTTCATCCAGACAAGATAAGATGTTGGAAGGAGTGGAAAGCTCACAGGGTATTTGAGGGAATAGCAATGTTAGTGATTGTATATACCAGTTGCCCTCACTAAAGGCATGAGCTTATCATCCCAGATTTGCCAACAGGTACCATCTTATGATTCTACTCACCAGCCTGAACTCCACAGAGAATCTAGGAATTCCTAGCCATTTCTGTTCCCTGATTTCTGTCATGTGCATCAGCCTCAAGAAGCAGGCTGGTAGGTCAGGCTGACTGCCAAAGACCTAAGAGTGAAGCAAGAAGGCCCTAGCCCTTCTGCTCAAGTCTCTTTCAGGAACAGCAGTATCTACCTATTTTGTTGCCAGTGTGAAAGTCAAAAGGGCCAGAACTAGAGTTGTATGGGCTTTCTGACCAGTGTGGTAGCCAGAAAGTAGGAAAACAAGAAGGTGAGCCAGGTTCCAGGTCCCCACCTCACTAGGAGAATGGCTGAGTGTGCTTTTAGGTCAGGTACAATAACAATGCAAAGAATAGGCCGTTTGCCCAGAGCATTTACATATACACACAGGTAGCCAGAAAGGCGGTAGAATCCTGCCACCCAAACATGCTGGCCCAGCCAGCCATGTTCCTCTCCTGTTTCTGTATCCATTTGGCTCTCTCTACATTACCTCGTCCGGCTTCCACGCTTCTCTGGGGCCAGGCCAGCCTGAATTACCAGTAATATATCCCCTGTAGCCTTGACAAATCTTCACCTGCTGCTTAGATTTTAAGATTTTGAGTAAGGACTGTGGAATTTGTTACAGCGATTGGAAAGTTACCTTACCATATAACCATTACAGAAAATGATTTCTAGACATTTGCGTTTCAAAGGACAGAATGAGCCACTCCAGCATAGAGAACCAATTTCAGGGGCAGGAAATCTGCCACAGTGGCTGAAAAGTTCTGGTAACACAAACAGCTACAGCGTCTGATTCCTCGAGATCTCACTTCCAAACACAATTTGCTGCAAAGAATTTTCCCTGGCCATCCCACACTGACCTTCCCTGCCCCCACCTCCAAATTGCTCAAGACTTAGCCAGCTGCCCAATTGTGCATGTGTAGATCTGAAGTCAAAGTCTCAGACAGGGAGAGGGATTGTCACACGTAACTGCAACATCCCACAAGAATTTGGGAGATAAAAGGAGCCAAACCTGGGCCTTCTCCAAAGCTTCCAGGTCTAAGCTTTTTGAGAACCACATTTGATCTGTTCCAATGTGTTGAATAAATGCTTGTCTTGTGCCTGCTTGGGAGCTCTAGGGGACTCTGCAGGGTTCCTGTAGCCCACTATGGTGACATGTATGACCTCCCTTAGAAAAGGAGAGAGTGGGGAACTACCTGCTATAAGCCATAGGCTCCCAGAATCAGCTTTAACCTTCTGAGTCATGCTCAGAACACTAGCCCAGGGGAGAAGAAGGGATGAGGGCTCCGACAGGCAAGGGCACCCAGATAGCTGCAAAGTGGGACTTGGGTGGGGAGGGGAAGAGGCACAGGCATCCTGCCACGCTGTTACATCCTTTTCCAGCAGTTCACCCTGCCTTTGCCTTCACTCTTACCTTATTTCATTCTTACATGTTAACTATGACAGTTTGAGATGATGTTTTCTCTTTTCCATACAGAGAATAGCTACCTTCAAAGTCATAGCTTAGGCACAAACGCAGTAGCTACTCCCGATTATCTCTCAAGACAGCCCAGTATTATTGGGGAACACAAGAGGTTGTTACAAACTAAACATTATCATCCTCACCATCTTGGAATAGTTAGCACTTACTGAGCTTTTACTTTGTGCCCAGCCTCCCTGTGAGGCTGACATTGCTATTTCCCTGTTTGACAGAGTAGGGGCCAGGCTTATTGAGGTCAAGTGGCCTGTTCCAGGTCTTCCAGTTGGGCAGAGGGAGAGCCAGGTCCCTGGGGGACTTGAAACATTGCCATGGCTCATTTTCTTCAGGAAGGAGTAGAAGGAAGCAGAACCCAGTAAGGTACCTGCCAGTCCTAACAGTCTAAAACTTCCAGGCACCATTGGAAGATGCTTTTACACCACATCTTTCCTGGGTCCCAGGTCTCCCACAGCTGACCCAGGACCACTGGGACATGACGCCTGAGTGATAGGGAAGGAGTGGGAGGGGCGGAGGAGTTCTGTCTTAGTTCCTTAAAGAAGTCTCGAGTCCTGTGGGCATGCAGGGCCCAGTGGGCATGTGAACCCTGCTTCCCTCCTCCCAGTTCTCCAGGACTTCAGGGGTGAGGCTTTATCTGACAGGTAAGTTATTCCTTATCCCCACCACTCTGGCCCTAACACAGGTCAAGGTCAATTTCTACTTGAAGGTCAGTGGTCCTACTGTTCCTCAGCCTAATTTCTTTTGAGCACAACCTAATTTCTCTCTTTCTCCTCTGCTGATTTACATGGCAGGTTTATTCAATTAGCCAGAGGTGAGTCAAAGTGCAGCTTGTCCTCAGAGTTCATTAATATTTACTGAGCCACTACACAGTGATGCCAAGACTGGACTGTGTCCTCCATATCAGCTTAGGGAACAGACTTCAACCCCTTGTGCCCGGCTGGGATTGGGAACTGGAACCAGTCAAAAAGCAGGGATAATGGGTCTCCGAGCTACTGTGAGGAGCAAATGAGGTCATGCACCTAGAATGCTTACCACAGTTCCTGGCACATATTAGGGACTTGGAAATTGATAGCTGTATTTGTAAATTGTAAAATGGAGTAGCAGGGAGAGGTGGCTGGGAGACAATCTTCACCTCTGGGGCATGTTCCAGAGGAGAGAAGGGTAATGGTTAGCAGGTGCTGCAGGGGACACTGACCCTCAGGCACATTCACAGATGGGATGAGGCATGCTTCTCCCTGTGTTCACCAGGTCCCTTGTAGAAGAGGGAGAAAGCAGGATTGGCTGACCTTGGAGGAATTCAAGCAGCCCATGAGTAAATGGAGGCTCTCCTTCAGCTGTGATTTTATTGGAAAGGGAAGGAAACCTGGCCTGGGCAAAGGAGCACTGGCCTATGTGGTCTCTGCCAGGCCAGGACCCCTCCCCTCCGCCTCTCACCCTGCACATACCACAACCCCACCCCACTCTTATGCCAGAAGACGTTTGATCTTTATCTGAGCCCTTCTTCCAAATGGTGCTTCCTTGGGCCCTCTCCTGTGGAGCACCCTGACAAAGCCAGCACTGTGGCAGGATAAGGTGACAGTGCTTTCCCTCTCCCTCTGCCTCCTCTGGGGCTGCCATGCCTGATGAGCATCTCACAACTTGTCCTGTCTGACTGCTGGGCTGCAGGAGAGTCCCATTGCCCAAAGTCCTCTTGGCAGTTGCCAGCTCTGGACAGCCAGCCCCTGACTCTGGGCTCATCATCTGGGCAGGCTCAGTACTGCCCATGAAGTGCCAGCATAGCCAGTGCAGGGGTGTCTGGGCTCCTTAATTTCTGTCTGCCAGGGGTCAAGGTGGGGGGTTACCATCAAGCAGCCCAGCCCCAGGTATGGACAGGCCGTTCTGGAAGTCAAGGCTAAGTGGGAAGACATACTACTGAGACAGGACCCAATGCTGTCTGTCTCCAGCTGCCAGAAAGATGGTTCTTTTAAGTCAAAGGCAGAGGCAAGCCTTAAGACCTGGACAGATTTGGGCAGGAGGGCAAGCCTAGAAGTTTCATTATGGGTTTGCCACATCTGCACGAAGCCAGAGGCTGGGTGGGAAGGGTCTCCCCGTTATCTGATATGACTTGGGTAAGGAAAATGGAATGGGAAATGGGCAGAAACTGACACACAGCCAAACTGTCAGCTGCTGCCAGCTCTGGTGAGCCTGAGGTTCTAAGGCCCCCTGCTGGCCTCTCATACAGGTTCCCGCCCTTTGGCCACCTCCTCCCCTGGAGGCAGACTTGTCCTTTTGGTCCCAGAAGCCACTTCACCACACCACCACCACACACACTCTTTTAATCTTGTTGCCTTTGGGCCTAGCCTGGGGCTGCTTCCTCTCCCTTCCATAGCCTGGGCTTCCTCCTTTATGACAAAAACCCCTGAATCTAACCCAAATGTGTTTTGTTTGTTTGTTTTGGGCGTGGGGTTGGTAGCGTATGATCCAACCTCTTCAGGAAGCCTGGGTTTCCCACCTGCACCTACGCCCTTCGGAATTGTGCAAGTGGCAGCCCCCTCAGCCAGTGCCTCGGAGCAGACTCTGCTGCTGCTTCCCAGAGGGTCTTCCAACCTCCAGCTCTTGCTTCTCCCTGTCTCTCCCATTGCAGAGCCAACCTTTACTGGGCCTCTTAGGTTGACCCCCACACCCCACCCCACCCCACCCCAGTCTCCCACACCATCCCTCCACTCCACTCCAGCCTGGACCAGAAATATTCTCAATCCCTCCCTCCCCCACCTTCCCTCCCTCACCCTTTCTCTCTCCCCCATCCCCTACTTCTAAATCCTGTCCACTTGGCAAGTTCTAATGGCCCCACTGTTCACACTCCAGCCCATGCCCACTGTGCACTCCCCCAAGGCTCCTGCTGCTAGGCCACTTTTGGGCCAATAGTCTGAGTACATTTGTCTTCTGAGATTGGAAGCACCCAGAGGGCAGGGACTTTTACCTCCCACAAATCCTAGTGCCTAGTTAGGCCGTCTGGACTTGTTGAATGCTAACCCTCTCCTAATGACCTCCTAGCATTGGCTCAGAGGCTGCTGCCTGCCCACGTCTGAGGAGTGGCAGGTCTGGATGTGACTGGGCCAGTCTAGAATACCATTGCCAGGTCACTGCAGAAGGAAGATAGGGGACATTTCCCAGAATGGGTGTAAACGAGGAGGCTTTTCTTTCCAGGGAGGTGGAGTGAGAGGAGAGAGGACAAGTCTGGAATGAGGTCCCTGGGTATCAGTCATCACTCTAGTGGAGAAGCCCACGCAGGATATGGAGGATGTGGGTTCAGGGGAACCCCCTGATCTTACAGTTGCCTTGTTCCTTCGTCCCTCCATTACTCCTAGGGGCGGCCTGCCTCCCGGTTCGCAGCCACGGGACAGATTCTTGGCGTGACCTCGGGCGGTGCCCAGTGCTGCTGTGGACAGCTCATTTCGCGGTGGTGGCGGTGGCAGCCAGGGCGCCCCTGGCAGGTCCCAGGCACCGCCAGGGGGCGAATGGGGTGCCGCTGGCTCTTGGGACGCCCGGCGCGCCGGCGCTGCGCTGCGCTCCGGAGAGGCCCAGTCAGGGAAGACGCGCTAGAACCACCGGGCAGCTAATTCCAGCCCCGTCTCCAGGCCAGCTTGGT
Source organism: Macrotus californicus (assembly GCA_007922815.1). Classification (NCBI taxonomy): domain Eukaryota; kingdom Metazoa; phylum Chordata; class Mammalia; order Chiroptera; family Phyllostomidae; genus Macrotus; species Macrotus californicus. The sequence goes on along the minus strand of VMDR010001268.1, from coordinate 113,213 downwards.
GGCTCTGGGTGGGCAGCCTCCGTGCACCGGCACAGGTGGCCTGGCCAACAGCGCGCCCACTCAGCCCGCTCAGGGCACTGCCCATGGGCCCGCCGCGTTTCCTTCCCGCCGCGGAACAGCCCTCCTGGCAGCCCAGGCTCTGCCCTCACGGCCGCCCCCAATTTTAGGGCCGATGATTGAATAGGCCGCACCCCGGGGCGCCGCAAACAGAGGAATTTAAGGAGAGGGCGAAAGAGGAGGCAACTCGGCTCTCCGCCTTCTCCCCACCTCGAGAAGCCAAGCCGAAAAGCGGCAGCGGGAGGTGCGCAGGCAGGTCTCTGTGTCCTGGGGCTTGGTCGGTGGTGCTTGCGGAGAGACCCCGACCCCGTGGGAGGCCTGTCGGACGCCCTGGCTCCGCACCTGCACCCATCAGAACGCCTCTACCTGGTCTGAGCGAGCCGACCTCCACGATCCGCACCACCCTGGTCGCAGTCCCCTACGGAAAGGGCCACATTTGGTTTAAGGAAAACAAAACGAAAAAAAAAAGGGGGTTTACAATTGTGTCCGTCGTCTCCTCTTTGGGTCAGCTCGTGGTGAGGACCCTAAGTCGGTAAGTCTCTAGGGCTGCAGCCCAAGACCCCGACGGCTCGGACCAGACCTGCCCCTTACCCTCTCACCCCGTCATTATTTATTTCTCTGAGGCCCCGCCCTTGGCACTGTGGGGTATCTTTCGACTTGATGACATGCTGTTTCTATATAAAATTAGTATTAATACGTCCTTAGGAACTCAACTCAGCCTTTTTCAAAAGGTGGGGCTGCCAGAGTTGGTGATAAACCTTTTTGTGTGAGTTTTTAAAAACCCCTTTTGTTCCCACACCCTAGCCAACATCCATTCTAGGCAAATATATCTATCATTGAATAAAAAGAAGTCAAGTTTATATTTTATCTCAAGGGGAGTCTAAAGTAGTATGCCTCTACTTGACTGTCAGTCAGTCACTTGCATTTTGTTTTGATTTGGTTGAGTTAGGTTTGGGGACTTTTGCAACCCTCAAAGCAATAGCTAAAGGTTAAATTATGTCTCAAGCACTTGCTTCCAGCCCTAACATTTAGCCCAGGTTTCCACAGCAGGAGTCCCAGGGCTGATATCTGTGTCAGTCTTTATTCCGATTCCTGCCGGTGGGTTAGATGTTCAGACAGCCCCCTGGGGCAGGGCGACCTTAATGAGCGTGCCCCCTGCCAACCAGGAGTCAATGAGAGGGCTTGTCCACTGAGAGGGGTCATCCCTGTATGGCTTCTTTCAAACTCTGAGGTGCGGGGTTGAGCTGCAAACTCCAGACTTCAAACTTGCAGACCTAGGTCCTGGAGATTCCACCTCCTCCTCAGGCCATCTGGACATGGAAGATGAGCCCAGAAGCTGATCCTCAGGTCAGAGAGCCTGGGTGACTTCTGCCCTGGGTGACTGCTACCCTGAGGGTGACTGCTGCTCCCCTCCCAGCACACAGTGCTAGCTAACCCTCTGCCTGCTGACAGTGCAGGGGATCCACTCCAAGCCCAGCCCAAGACCCCACAACTGTACCCTCTGTACTTCAGTTCCCTGTGTCTGAGACATCTTGGCTCTGTGAAGGCAAGGAGTGGCCTAAAGTCCAGAGCCCCACGTGACCACAAGACCCTCATGTCTAAACAGTGGCACTTGTGGGAGCCCTGCTGCCAACCCTCCACCTTCTGTGAGCTTTCCCCCGGGGGAGAGAGCTTGCCAGGCAAGGCTCCCACAGAGCTTCCCTATTCACCTGAATGCAGCAACCGGCCTGGAAGAGCACCCCCAGTTCAGCCCACCTGAGGCCTCACCTCCCACCCTCTTCTAGAGTCAGCACTGCCTCTCCTCTTTCTCAGCCCTGCTGGGGACCCCTTTGTTCCCAGGAGAGCTACCTAGAGGAGAAGGCCATGTCCTCAGTGCATCAGGGGTTGGAAGCGACAGAGACCTGAGACTCATGAACATGTCTGCGAAGGCTTCTTGTGGTCCACTGTCACACCCAATGAGTCTTCCATCCCTGCACAATTTGATAGGTACTGTTTCTGTGCCAGGCACTGTGCCAGGTGTTGGGGATACTAAAATAAATAAAAATCAGTCCCTGCCCTTGGAGAGCTCATGGTGTCTGATGGAGGAATTTATTCTTTAACTCATTCATTCACCAAATGTGTATTAAGCACCTACTATATGCTAGGCCCTGTGCTAAGTGCTAGGGAGAGAGTGATGAAGACAAGCATAAACCTAGCCATCCTACTAATACCACCCTGCAGACTCATAGTCCGTAGGGGAGAGAGACATGATCAACCCATCTAACAAATACAGAATTATAAGCCGTGATAAAGAAAAATCACAGGATGCTTTGAGTACGTGTACAGAAGATGGGGAGAGTAGGAACCAGTCTGTGTGGGAGAGGTGGAAGGAGAGGACTGACTAGGTCACATACCTGGTGGAACCTGGTATGGTGCTTATCTTCCTCCTAAAACTTGACCTCAGAGCTTCAAGAAGTTCCCTCCCTATGCCCTATCCCTCACCCCTCACCCAGGAAATCTGCTATCCCTTCCCATGGCCCTCTCTGAGGATGCCAGGCACCTTTCCTTTGCTGCCTGTTGATTGGTGGCAGAAGGCCACAGTGCCCCATGTGGTCACTGAAGTTTCCAGGACAGCCAAGCGGTGTGGTTTCCGGCTGTGGGGCCCGCTTTGGCATAGCCTTCTGAGCTCCATGGGAAGATCTGGGATTGGGGTGTTTAATGAAAGAGCCCCGAGGAAAGATATGAAGAAGTTTGGCGCATTGACATTCACAGCCCTCAACCCCCAGCCCCACCACTCCACTCATTCTCTGGCTTCTTCTACAGGCCCCATCCTCAGGGGAGGGATGGGGCAGCCAAAGCCCCAGACTGGGACTTATCCAACTGAACAGCCATCCCAGATGCCTGCATTCACTTGACTTTGGCTTCTCTCCCACATTCTGGCTGGGTCTGCGGGTAGGGACGGCTACCCTGCTTCCAGGTAAGAACTGTACTGGCCAGATAGCCAGGGGGCCTTACCTGGGAACACCAGTACTAAGGCAGGAGGCAGCCCCTCCATGGCCCACTCCATCCCACCCCACTCATGGCTCACAGAAGGCTGAGAATCCCTGTGCTCCCTCTGAATAGGGGTGCAGGGCCCCTCAGTAGGGCCATTTCCTCACCACAGTGCCAACACCTGCTGGTGGTTGTCAGGGAAGGTGCCGTACACTGTGGAGAGCTTGACTCAGGCCTCAGCTTTAAGGAGCAACAACGTGGCCAGGACCACCAACTGGCCTCAGTCCTTCCTCTTGGTCTCATCTGGAAAGAACTCCAGGGTGGCTTGCCTGTGAATGCCAGGGTCCCTCAGCTGACACATAAGTGCCCATATTGCTGCCACAGGTTAACCAGCAGCAGCCTATGGTAGATGAAGGAGCTTAGACCCTCTGGCAGCTGTGGTCACTGCATTCTGCTTCATTGTCTTTAGAGACGTGGGTGAGACTGATGTGTGTGTATTGGGGGTAGGGAGGCAATACACCTTGCATGACTCCATATAGTGAGGCCAGTCCCTGGGACATAGCAGCTGCTTTGCTCCACGGCCCAGGCCTTTGGGGATGTGAGTCTGTCAGCCTCTCCCTTCCTCTGCTAGCCAGTCCACATTCACAGTGGCTACAAAGCTTTGTAGCTGGATTTGGTTGCCCCTGATACCTGCCAGTATAGAGAAAGAGGCCACTTCTGCTGCTGGTATCATTGCCCATGAATCAGCTCTGTGGAGACAAAACTTTGAGAATCCTCATTGGAAAGGCAGAAGGATGGCACTAAGCCAGGTGTGATCCTTGCCATCACTTTTTTTGGCCAGGCATGCACCCTCTCCACTCTCAAGCAGCTGGAGAGGCCCGTGGCCTCTAGCCCAGGGCACTTGGTCCTCGGGTGGCAGGGCTGCCTACCTGCCTGAGTTTCCCACATGGGGAAGATGCAGCAAGACCTCCCTGAGCTTTTGGACATGAAGAGGTAAGGACTAACAGCAGGACCACGTGGGGCCAGAAGAGGATAACAGCCTCTTCCTTAGAACCTGGTGGGCCTCTATCTCTTCTCATTTCAGTTAACTGAGCTCCTCTTTAAGGTATTATAAATGTTCAGCAGATTCAGACTCTGTTAGGTTAGACAGAAGTATTAAAGTATCCTGGGTAGCCTGGCTGGTGTGGCTCAGTGGATTGAGCACGAACCTGCAAACCAAGGCGTCGCAGTTTGATTCCCAGTCAGGGCACATGGCTGGGTTGTAGGCCAGGTCCCCAGTGGGGGGCATGTGAAAGGCAACCACACATTGATGTTTCCCTCTCTTTCTCCTTCCCTTCCCCTCTCTCTGAAAATAAATAAATAAAATTGTTATAAAAACCTTAAAAAATAAGTATACTGGGTAGATGCTGGGAACACAGTAAGGGACAGGTAATAATAATGGCAGTACTACCAGTTATTATTCATGTAATATGTGTGCTCTGTGCTTGATGCATTATATGAATTTGATTATTTAATCCTTATCACTTTCTAAGGAAGACCTGTTGTTGTTATCATCCCCATTTTATAGCTTAGGAAACCGAGGCTTGGGGAAATGAAGTCATGTGCCTGAGGTCACACACAGCTAGTTAGGATTAAAACTGAGACCTGTCCGCCTCCAGGGTTCATGCCTTCCATCATGCTGAGAAGGAATGAGTACCATGCTGGCCTTGTTCCTTGGCCAAGTTTATGCTGCCTTCGCACAGATGGTCTTCCTGGTCTTGGGGAGGGAGGCCTGAGGGTGGGCAGTGAGGCCTCCAGATGTCAAGGCAACAGCTGGCCTGCTCAAAGATTCCATGTTTCTAATGGCTAAGCTCCCAGATGCCTGGGCTGACCCTTGGGCCTAGGTAGTGATTTCCCAGGCTCTGGCACCTTGTGAGCAGTCAGTCACAAGATTGAGGACATGCCCATAAACCCAGAGGTACCCCCTGACCCCAAAGCCAAACAAACATGGGGGCAGAGAACCTGCCATTGAAGCCACCCATTTGTCCTGTGTGCCCAGGAGATCCCCCTGGACACCACAGCCACTAGTCCTAGAACTGCCTTCCTGTCTTCTGCATTGTGGAAGGAAATGGGATGGAGGTGAGGGGTGTGGAACTGCAAATAGGGTGCCAAGCCAGTACCTGAATCTGCCCTCCCCTCTCTGGAGAAGATCACAGACCTTTAGGAAAGAGAGCTGCCCTTTGTCCAGTGTAGCCAGAGGGAGGGAAGGAGCTCTTTATGGGGATTATTACATTTACTCCTTAAAGCCACCCTAACAAGATGCTGAAACTATTCATTTTACAGAAGAGGAAACTTGGGTCAAGGTCCCTCAGCTGGCAGGTGGCCGTGTTAACCCCTCTGCTGCACCGCCTCCACAGCCCTTACCAGGCTGTGACAAGGAGGGTGGGTTTGAGCAGAAGTGTAAGGGGGCCTAAAATCCAGGACTTAGAGAGGGGAGAGGCAGCCTCTGGTGTGAGAAAAGCATTTGAGGGCCGGAGTCACCCCCCTCCCACTCCCACATCTACCGTCAAGTGTGAACTCAAAGCCATGAGGTCGATCACCACTCACTGATCAATCCAGTTGAGTGCTGTCCACATGCAGGTCCTGTGAGTGTGTACCAGGGCCCAACAGTGGCACTGTCCCTGTCCTCAAGCAGGTTGTAGTGGTGAGAGCGGACAGAAGCTTAGTACTCTAGTGACAGAGACATGGAGGGACAGCCAGCCTAGGCTGAGACAGGGAGGGGTCAGCTAGGATTCCTGGAAGGGAGTCCTAAAAGAATAAAAATTAATTAGTGAGACAAAAGAGATGACAGGTGGTAAGGGCAGAGCAGACCCCATGAACAGGGCTCAGGGAAGCCTAAGTCCTTTGAGGGCTGCTGAGAAATGGGGGATGAGGTGGGCAGAGGCAAGAAGAGAGGATTGTGTGAGCCAGAAATCACAGGCCTTAAACGCAAAGCCTGTGAGTTTCCAAGCCTGAGGAACCTGGGACAACCAGACACCCTCATACCATCTCCCTTCGGACATCAGCAAGAACCAGACCGGGAACATTCCAGCCTAATCAGAGCTCAGATCGAGAGCACCAGAGGCTTAGAGGCTTCGTACACAGGGCTGGCTCCACCCGAGAGCTTGCTTGCTCTCTCGGGCCAGACTGGAGTGGGGACTTCCAGATCCTCTGTGATTTCTTCAGACCCTGAGAAAACTGGAGGCCTAGACTTTTTCCCCTCTCCAGATTCTGGGGGAACTGGGTAGGGATGGAGGGGAGAAAGAGGGAAATGAAGCCAGGAGCACCATCTGTGGGAGGAACTGAAAGATCCTGCTTGAGGAACCTGACTTTGGAGTGATCCCTGGTTCTCAAGTGCCCCTGCTCAGGCCCATTACTTCTGGAAAGGGCTGAAGTGCAGGGTTTCAGCTGCAACCTGAATCCAAGCCTGCACTGCTACCCCCCATCGGGCCCATCCCCAGCCTGCTCTCAGCAGAAGGGCAGGACATAGGCTAGGATGTGGGAGCAGCAGCCCCCAACCCTGGAGATGGGGTGTTGGGTGGCCAATGGGACTGCAGATGCTAATGCTCTTATTTCTTATTTCTTTGTTAAAGCATCCATTCTCTCATTATGCAAATAGCATCATGCTTTTGAGGGCAGCTCTTCTCCTAAGGGGTGGGGACAGATGTCTTAAATACACTACCTGATGTCCCCAATTTCAGCCTGAGATTAAAAGATAGAGATGACACTTTCCTCTTCAAACATTGGAGAAGTTCCTCAGTCTCCTCTCTCTACCCCAGCCCTTTCCTCTCTCCTGCTGTCTCAGGAAAGCAGGTCTCTGGCACTAACAAAAGTTAAAGACAGAGAAGCAGTGAGACGAAAGGAAGAAAAATCAGACTACCTCAGGCTAAGGGGCCCCATCTCACAGGCTGGCAGGACACCCATATTCTGGTAAGTGGGAGTGGGCTGTTGGTGGGAGAGGGTGACTCTCCCTTCCAGAACCTCTGAGTTTCCTGTATCAGTTCCAATAACCTGGTGTCATTATCAGTGGGACCAGGCAGGGAAGAAGCCTCCCCCAGGTGACCTGGCTGACACCCCCTGGAGGCTGGACAAACTCTGCACAACTGTCCTCTTAACATCGCCCCTGCACAGTGCTGCTGCCACAGCAGCAGGGGAGATCATGCACTGTGGGCTTGCTGGGTGTCTGTACTGTGCCTGTGCATTTTTCATTCATTTTCTTTTTAAATCCACACAAATCTTGTGAGAGTTTAATCCCATGTTACTGTTGGGCCGGCTGAGGCTCGGAAACATTAAATGACTTCCCAAAGTCACAGCTGTTCATGACAGTGTCAGGACTCCAACCTGTGTGTCTGAATCCAGGGCCTACAGAGTGTGGAGGAAGCTGGGCCGACGCTGCCCTTCCTTCACGTCAGCTCGCCCCCAAACCCAGGGGCTGCAGGACAGTGTTCTCCACACTCTGCAGCCTGTCATACCTCTTCGGCCTCAAGCCCAGCTCTGCCCCAGCTCCTGGCCCACGCTCCCAGAGCTGGGGAGGAAGCGGGTGGGCCCAGGAAGGTTCTACTGCTCCTCCACCCTCACCCCCACCTACTGCTTGAGTATTCATGGGGAGGGAGCAGGTGGCACGAGGGAAGGGGCCTGAGCTCAGCTTGGCGCCCTGACTGGGCCAGACCCGGCCAGCATCAGTGTCATAAACATTCAGGTCAGAGTTGCCATGGCCACTACTGGTAGTAAAGACCACTGCATTCAGGAAGGGAGAAGGGAGGGGGCCAAGCCCAAAGGGCCAAAGTGGGTGAGGGAGCAAGCACCACAAACTCCTGAGGTCACAGGTGAGCAGAGATGTGTGGCTCAGGCTGGCAAGAAGGCATGCCAGTGTTCTGGAGGTGGTCTCAGCACCCATCTGCTGTGGGGGCAGGGGGAGTTCTCTCCTGCCTCCCCACTGCTGCCTGCTCTGATCCCACCAAGGCCAGGGCACCTGGGACCACCCCCTCACCTCCCAGCAGCACAGATTCTGGAGTCAAAGGAACCTAGGTTTGAATCCTGGAACCTGACAAAAGTTACTTAACTTCTCTGGGTCTCAGGTTCCTTAGCTCCGAACTGGCAGAACCTGGTAATAAAGGAACTAATGAAAGAATCTATAATAATGCTATGTTTATTAGATGCCCACTGTGTGCCAGGGTGTTTCACATATTAGCTCACTAAATTCTAAGAACCACCCTGTGAGGTCAGTGCTATTATCATTGCCCCTGTTTTATAGGCAAGGAGAGTAAGGCTTAGGTTAAGTAATTTGCCAAAGCTGGCAAGCCACAGAGCTGGAGTGGGCCCCCAGCCCAACTCCAGAGTCTATGCCCTCGGCCGCTCCATGGGCCCTCAGAACCACTGGCTTGCTCCCAGCGTCCTTTGCAGAGGGCCTGCAAGACTATCTGGTGGCCCCAGAGGCTGCCCCTCCAGGGCCTTTTTGAACCAGTGGCAGGCTTCTCCTGGCTGCCTCCCTGGAAAGTTCTTTCTCCTTCCCCAGAGCTGGGGCTGGGGATCTGACACAGTCTGGGCACATCCCCAGATGACACAGGTGAAGGCAGCAGATCTCAGTAGAAGCCTGTGTGCTGGGATGGGGGTGGGGGGTGTTTGTTTTGAATCTTTTCCCATCTGACCATTTGCCTGGGCCAGGAAGGGCCAGAGGCTCCAGTGGGTCATCAGAATGGTCCCCAGGAGGAGGCATTTTAAGGGAGGGGTTTTCTTGTCTAGCTTCTCATTCCCATCCTTCAGCTCCCAGCCCACAAGTCACTTGCTGAGGGAATGGCTCAGGCCTGGCCTGGCCCTTTATCCCAGGACGAGTATGTATCAGTACTTCTTTCTGTGTTACTTTAATCACCATCTCCCCTTCACCCCCAGGATTGGGTATTTCTTGAAGGCAGAGACAAGATGACTTTGCTCACCACTGTTCCCAGGACCTGGCACCCACCTGCCACGTGCATGTTAAACAAAGGCTTGCCTGGGCCGTGGTGTCTCAGGGAAGCTGAGGCAGCAGGAGAATGGCCCCAGGGGTGACTGCAGCCAAGGCATGTCTGACCCTGACCAGAAGGTAAGACTTACTACCCAGAGAGAGGAATGGGCCCCCACTAGGCTCAACTTCCTGAACCAGTCCACTGAAGAAACCAAACCAGGAAAACTGACAAGGGACAGGTCTCAGTGAGGCTGCTCTTCAGCCCCAGACCCCTCACCTGAGCTGGCACCTGCCTTATGAACTCAAACGTTGGCCTCCAGGAAAGTCCCTCCCCAACAACAGCAACCGCAATAACAGCATTGGCCAAAAGGCACTGAGCACCTACTGTGTCCTAGGCCCTGTGCCAAGCCCCGCCCACCCATTATCTCTCAGGACCCTCAAAATGCCCCCAGGAGAGAGGTGTCATTTTAATCCCCACTTCACAATTGAGGTAACTGCAACAGAAAGGTTAAGTGATGTGTGCAAAATTGCTCAGCAGGTGCAGGGTGAAGGTGAGATTGTGAAGCCAGGTGGCCGGAGCCCAGACCAGAAGCCTTAATTCCAAAACTCTTCTGCCTCCAGGACAGGCCTCTCTAATTTGATGGTCTGAGGCAGGTGTACCTGTTCAGGGAGCCTACACTCTGCCTGCATTTCCATATGCTGAATTGTCAGGAACCTGAAGCCCTGTTCCTGTACAATAGCGCACTGGTTCATTTATTATGTTGACAAATATTTATCGAACCTACTATGTGCCAGATCCCATTCTAGGCACTAAGGATGTACTGGTGAACAAAAACAGACCAGTCCCTGCTCTCATGGAGCATATATTCTAGTGGAAAAGAGTCGAACAAATTTGTGTCCAATTACAAATTGCAATACATGTCAACAAGGAAAACTACAGCTGGTTGTGAACAAGAATGTAATTTAGATGGCGTGGGGGGTGGGGGCGCTTTCAGAAATGACATTTATACACTTATGTAACCAGTCAATCAGTCAATTGATTAATTCAGCCTAGAGAGGCGGTCAGGTTCCACCTGTTGTGACATGCGGAGTGAAGAGGTTCCCCTGGACTTTCCTCTCCATCGTGGAAAAGTGCTGTAGTCCCCGGCCATTTTGCCGTTTGCTGGGAAATGCCCCTGAGAGTCCAGATCCCTGTGACTCCAGAGTAAAGGATGAGGGAAAGTATAATCTAACTTGGTTTTTTGGATAAAGTAGAACGGGCAGGATCCTCCCACACCCTGATCTGTGATTGAGCAGCCCGCCCCATGCCTCCCTCACCGCCCTCAGGAGTGTGGCGCTCTGATGCCACCTGGTGGACATAACAGGCCATACACGGAGCGGCCCAGCCTTTCCGTCTCGGGTTGGATCTGGAATGCCGTTCCTTCAGGCGGGTGGAGGCCGAAAAGGAGGCAGTAGGTTTGGGTGACTTCCTGTCTGGGGGGCGGGGGTGGGGGAAAGGAACGAGGGTGGATGGGGAACTGCTGCTTGAAAGTCAACTGACTGGAGACCGACAATGGCCCCATTGTGTCTGAGGCCTTGACCTTGATTTCCTGCCGCTCTCATCTCCCGGTGTGGCATCACCCGGGTCTGATTGGCCCGGAGTCTGCTCCACGACAGTGGGCGGGCCCGGGGCTGGACACTAAGCCACGGGCTCTCGGAGGGCCAAGACGTGCGGCTGGTCCAGTGTCCGGAGGAAACCCAGAGAAGGCAGATGGGTCAAGTAACCCACATCTCTCAGAAGCTGTTTCCTCCTTTCTTCGAAAGGCAGTGCAGTGCAGTGGTTATGGACTGGAATCTGCTGTCTGAGATCCAGCTCCAAATTAGATACGGGATTCTTGGACACAGTCTTTACCACCACTCTTTTTTTTTGTTTGTTTTTTTAAGATTTTATTTATTTATTTTTAGAGGGAGGGAGGAAGAGAGGGAGAGAAACATCATTGTGTGATTGCCTCTCGTGCGCCCCCTACTGGGGACCTGGCCCGCAACCCAGGCATGGCCCTGACTGGGAATCCAACGCGCAAGCCTTTGGTTCGCAGGTGGACACTCAATCCACTGAGCCACACCATCCAAGATCCGTTTTATTTTTTAAGTACACACAAATGATTAACATTCCCATTGTAAAAAATATGATACTGCAATAAAAAGTTAAAGCTCCTCACCTTTGTCACATTCCCGCCCCCAGGTAAATACTACTCCTTTCAAGTGTGTCCTTCCTGACCTCATTCAATGTATTTTATATGTGAGTCTGTGCATATGAAAATATATGATTTGGTGTATGTACCTTCTGAGCCTCGGCTTCATAATCTAAAATGGGAATGAAAATAATAGTAGTTAAATGTAAGAAGTTACTGAAAAAGTTACCCGACGCAGTTCATATGGGGTGCTTAGCTTAGCACCTTCTGCACAGTGTCTGTGACTATTGTCAACATCGCCATCTTTTTGCCTTTATCATTGGGCCCCAGACCCAATTCTGAGGTCTCGGCTAGAAGCCCTTTCTTACTCCCCAGCCTGCTCTTCGCCCTCCCTCTCTCCCTTCTAACAGACTGTGATAAAAATCCGTGTTCTCTAATGCCTGTTTTTTTTTTTAACTACAAGGAGCATCTGTTGTTTTCTGCATGTTCTCTCCTCCCCTTCCTCCCTTCACCCTCGCCCCTCCCCCTCCTTTCTATATTTGACCTAAATGAGACCCACTCACCCTTCTACAGAGAGAACATCCATTCTGTCCCAGAGGAAGAGACTTCCATGGCACACGTGGTATACAGTTGAACCCACAGTAACTCTACATAAAGACTACCCCCAGGTAGGAAGGAGTACAGCTAGCGGCTGAAAGGGTGGGATGAGGTCTCTGTGAAAGGCCTCACAGTGGAGCAGGTAAGTGCAGGGTCAGCTGTCAGAGCACCCCAATATATGGAAAAAGGCAGGTCACTTTACCTCACTGAGCCTCAGCTATCTCACCTGTGCAATGGGACAACTAACCAGAGTCACCATATTCAAGTGCTGTGAGGACAACAGGGTGCCTGTAAAAGGACTTGGCACTGAGAAAGCCAAATAGTAGTTATCGTTATGTCAGAAAGCAAAGTGACATTTTTCTGCTTGCAAAGGGAATTTCTAATGTATCCCTTCTTTTTAAAATGAACTAGTCTTTGCAGCTTGGAGATGGAAGTGTGGTTTTGATTTACAAGTCTCAGGAGAAAGGTAAATGTCTCTACCTGGGCTGCTGTTGGAGCAGCCATGTGCTACTTCTTGGAGCTGTTGCTGATCCCTTAGATGGTTCACAGAGCTCCCTCCAGCCTAAAGCACCAGGATAAAGGACACCAAAGGACTTCACTGTTCCAGATGATGCCAAAGAAAAAGCATCAAATCCATGTGAGTAAGACAAGGCTAAATCACCCATTCAGCAAGGAGCAGCTGCTCTGTGCAGTCTGCACTACATGGGATGGTACAGCCCAGGGTCCCTGGAACACAGCGGTTTTATTGGGGGGAAACTTACTGCACATACTAGCTAATATTTATCCAGTGCTTATTACATACCAAGTGTGTTATAAACATAACGAACAAGTCGGACAGATAAGATCTTTGTTCTCATGCAGCTTGTGGTTTTTTTAATGGTTCTTCTGCACATCATACTTTCCTCTGCTTTTTTTAGGTATAATTTACATTAAAATTCACCTTTTTTAATGTATAGTTTTATGAGTTTTGACAGACACAGTTATTAACCTCCATCACAATCGAAATATAGAATATGTTCATCACATCCTCAAATTTTCCTCTCGCCCTGTGGTGCTCAGCATCCCCCCACCCCAGACACCGGCAACCACCATCTGATTTCTGTCCCTATAGTTTTGCCTTTTCCAAAATGGAATCTTACAGTGAGTGTCCTTTTGAGTATGGCTTCTTTCACTTACCTTACTGCTTTTGAGATTCATTTATATTGTAATATATACCAATGGTTTGTTCCTTTTTTCTTTCTTTCAACTTTTTATTATAAAAATTTTCAAATATAAAGTTAAAAGAATAATACAGTGAACATCTATAAATGTACCACCCAGATTCAATAATTGTTCGCATTCTGCCATATTTTATAATGACGTATATACATAGCCACATACTGGTTGAAATTTTTGAAACAGTGTTGTAGATCCTGGCACTTCACATCTAAAACTTCAGCATATACATTTAAAAATGAGGACAGGTCAAGATGGCAGCATAGATAAACACCGCTCGCCTCTTTGCACAACCATATCAAAATTACAACTAAATTATGGAACAACCATCACTCAGGACCATCAGAAATTGAGTTGAATGGAAATCTGACAACCACAGAATTAAAGAAACCACATCCATCCTGACTAGTACAAGGGGCAGAGACGCAGAACAGGCTGGTCCCACATACACATGTGGTAGATTCAGGAGGGATATTTCAGGAGCAAGGAGTCCCAGCCCCATACTGTGCCCCCTAGGACAGGATACCAGAGCCAGGAAGATAAGTCCCCATAACTTCTGGCTGCAAACAACAGCAGGGGTTGAGTTAGTGGAAGAAACTTATGGAGTGCCCTCTGAGCTCTGGCACCGGGGTAGCAGCTTGAAAGGCACCAGTGATATACAGGGAGAAACCGAAGTGGCTTCCATCAAGGCAAGAGCTGGGGGACAGCTTTCCCTCAGACAGAAAGGTGGGCTCTTCCATCCCACCCAATGTACAGCTGTTAATAGTAGCTTTTCCATATGAATGGCTGGTCTTGGTTCAAGCTTCACAACTTCTTAATGCTTTCAAACAAGCAACAGCTGGCCTCAGTGATCCCTAACACCATGCCCCAACCCTGTACCTCTTGCTGAGTGGTCCCAGGCGCAGCATTAACAGCAGACAGCCTAGATGAGGGTGTTAAACTCATTTTCACCGGGGGCCACATCAGCCTCGCGGTTGCCTTCAAAAGGCCAAATGTAATTCCAACTCCTTAACAGTTAAGTAGTTACACTTATACAGTCCTAAAATTATTTCAGCCCTTTGAAGGCAACCATGAGGCTGATGTAGCCCCCAGTGAAAATGGATTTGACACCCCTAGACTAGATTCACAGTTTGGCTCTGCCTGCTAATCTCTAAGCCTAGAACAAGTAGCAGCCATCTCAGATTGCTCTATAGCTTAGGCATGGTGGCCCCAGGCAGAGCACAGGTGGGGGCTGTCCTTGGTCTGCATCACCAGGGAAACCCCAGGGCCTGTGCACCCAGTGGACAGCTACAGACCATGTTGGAGCACCACCACCCTGACCCTGCACAGCTTATCCTCCATGGAGGGCAGAGGTTGGTGGTCAGTGATCACAGCCAATTCTTGCAGCTGACTGGCCTGGGTAAGTCCTTCCCATTGATCTGCCAACAGCAACCAAGGCTCAATGACAAGAAGAGGATGTAATCAGCCCACATGAAGGGCACACCTCGAGTACCCAGCTTGGGTAACAGGAGGCTGTGCCATTAGACCCTTCAGGACATCTCCTAGTACATGAGGCCAGGCTACCAAGACAAGGAGTCATAGCAGCCCTACCTAATACATAGAAACAAACACAGGGAAGCTGCCAAAATGAAGAGACAGAGAAACATGGCCCAAATGAAAGAACAGAACAAAACTCCAGAAAAAGAACTCAACAAAATAGAGACAAGGAGTCTATCAGATGCAGAGTTCAAAACACTGGTTATAAGGATGTTCAAGGAACTTAGTGAGGACTTCAGCAGCATAAAAAAGATCTAATCAGAAACGAGGATACATTAATTCAAATAAAGAACAATTTACAGGGAAACAACAGTAGAGTGAATAAAGCTGAGAATCAAATCAATGATTTGGAACAGAAGGAAGCAAAAAACAACCAAGCAAAATAACAAGAAGAAAAAATCCAAAAAAACGAGGATAGCATAAGCAGCCTCTGGGACAACTTCAAGTGTTCCAACATTTGCATCATAGGGGTGTCAGAGGAGAAGAGAAAGAGCAAGAAATTGGAAAGCTATTTGAAAACATAATGAAAGAAAACTTCCCGATTAGGTTTTCTGGCCAAGATGGAGGAGCAGGTAGATACACTGTGCCCCCTCGCACAACCAAAACAAGGACAACAACAAATTTAAAAACAAAAAACAACTAGAACTAACAGAAAATCAAAATGTATGGAAGTCCGACAACCAAGGAGTTAAAGAAGAAACATTCATCCAGACCTGTAGGAGGGGCGAGATGGCAGCCGGGCAGAGAGGACTAGCAGCAAGGCAGCAGCTGGTGGACAGGTGAGGTGGTGGCTGGCAGACTGGCTGGTCCCACATTCACATGCAGATAAACCAGGAGGAACAACTGGGGAACGAGACAAACCTCGCAGCCCAGGGTTCCAGTGCTAGGAAATAAAGCCTCAAACCTCTGATTGAAAACACCTGTCGGGGTTGAGGCAGCAGCAGGAGAAACTCCCAGCCTCACCAGAGAGTTCCTTGGAGAAACCCACAGTGTCCTAGAATGTACACAAACCCACCCACCTGGGAATCAGCACCAGGAGGCCCCAATTTGATTGTGGATAATGGGGGAAGTGACTGAAAACCGGCCGAGAACAGAGCAAGCAACACTGTTCCCTCTCGTACCCCTCCCCCACATACAGCGTCACAACAGAGCAACATGGGTTGCCCCACCCTGTTGAACACCTAAGGCCCTGCCCCTTACTACGTAACAGGCATGACGAGACAGAAAAAAAAAATGGTCCAAATGAAAGAGCAGTTCAAAGCTACAGAAAAAAATACAACTAAGTGATGAAGAGATAGCCAACCTATCAGATGCAAAGTTCAAAACACTGGTTATCGGGATGCTTCCAGGAACTCACTGGGTACTTCAACAGCATAAAAACACCCAGGCAGCAATGAAGGTCGTATTATGTGAAATAAGGAAAAATCTACAGGAAACCAATAGTGATGGGAAGAAAACCAGGACTCAGATCAACGGTTTGGAGCAGAAGGAATAAAGAAACATTCAACCAGAACAGAATGAAGAAACAAGAATTCAGAAAAATGAGGAGAGGCTTAGGAACCTCCAGACATCTTTCAATGTTCCAACATCCAAATCATAGGGCTGCCAAAAGGAGAAGAGGAAGACCAAGAAATTGAAAACTTATTTGAACAAATAATGAAGAACTTCCTCAATCTGGCAAAGGAAATAGACTTCCAGGAAGTTCAGGAAGCTCAGACAGTCCTAAAGTTGTTGGACCCAAGGAGGAACACACCAATAGACATCATAATTACATTAGCCAAGATTAAAGATAAGGAGAGAATCTTAAAAGCAGCAAGAGAAAAGGAGATAGTTACCTACAAAGGAGTTCCCGTAAGACTATCAGCTGATTTCTCAAAAGAAACCTTGCAGGCAAGAAGGGGCTGGCAAGAAATATTCCAAGTCATGAAAGGCAAGGACCTACATCTAAGATTACTCTATCCAGCAAAGCTATCATTTAGAATAGAAGGGCAGATCAAGTGCTTCACAGATAAGGTCAAGTTAAAGGAATTCGTCATCACCAAGCCCTTATTATATGAAATGTTAAAGGAACTTATCTAAGAAAAAGAAGATAAAAAATATGGACAGTAAAATGACAACAAACTCACAGCTATGAACAACTGAACCTAAAACAAAAACAAAAACAAACTAAGCAAACAAATAGAACAGGAACAGAATCACAGAAATGGAGATCACATGGAGGGTTTGCTGGATTGCATGGTGCCAGTTTATCTTTATGTGAAATGGCCAAACTCTTTTGCAAACTGGCTGTACCATTTTATATCCTATCAGCAATATATGAGAGTTACAGTTGCTCTTTTTAAAAATAAAAATGTTTAACCATTCTAATACATGTGTAATGGTACCCCACATAACCTTTAAACCATAGAGGATACCAAGTTATAACTCTTCTGGAAGCTCCCCAGTGGCTTCCTATCATAGTCAGGATGAAATTCAAACTCATTTCTGAAGTTTGCCAGACCTCTCTCCTGACCTCTTTTGACTCTGCCCCTCACTCTGCTCCAACCACAGTGATCTCCTTGTTGTTTTCTAACACCCTGACCTTTTTGTCCCTCAAGGCTTTTCACTTGCAGTTCCTTCGACCTGGAGTGTTCCCACCCTGGGTATTCACATGGCTCAGTTTCTCACTCCATTTGCTCTGGGTCTAAGGTCAGCTCCTCAGAGGCATTCCTGATGGTCAAAATGAGCCTCACTCTTCCACCTATCTTCACAATTCTCTGACGCTGTTTCGTTTTCTTCATAGCACTTATCTCTGCTTCATAAAATGTGTATCAATTACTGATTTGTTTACTGTCTTCCCTATAAGGACAGAGTCTGGCTTTTTGATGATTATCTCCAGCACTTAATGCAGTGACTGGCACACAGGAGACACTCAATAAATATTTGTTGATTGATTGTATTGGAAAAACTCTTGTGAACCTATTCTCATCCTTCTGGCCCACCTTTCGGCTCAACCGTCACCATGGCAGCCAGCCCGGAGTAGTTGGAAGCCCCTTTGCTTAGCTACTACCCATCGCTCTGGCTTGTGCCCAGGTCTTCTGTCTGGACTCAAGCACTGTGGCCTAGAGCTCTGGAGATGTTAACCCTGACCAATGGGGCTGAAGTTTGTAGATGTATGCCCTTTCTCTGAAACCCAGTGGACAGTTCTGAGTTTCACTCTACCCTGCTCCTCCGCAGGTCCAGCAAGATTGAACCCTATTGCCCATGATGGTGACCAGCTCCATGTCACACCATTGTGTTGGCTTCCCTTACTTCTTATTTCACTCTCCTTGGCCCCTACTCCTGTTGCTTGGGATAATGTCTGCAATTAATTTGCAAGCAAGCCCCATCTCTGCTTTCTGTACCTGCAAGGAGATAGCAGGGAAGGAAAAGAGCTCAGATTAAATTAGAGCAAATATATGGGGCTTCTTGTAGGAGAGATAAATAATAATAAAATAAAAGGAAACAAAATGTTAACTGTAGGCAAAGGGATAGAGTTTCCAACAAACGGTGCTGAAATAACAGACTATCCACATGGAAAACAATGAATTTCAATCCCTACTTCACAACGCACTCGACATGGATCAAAAAATGAAATTTTTAACAAATAAAACTATAAGAATTCTAAAAGAAAGCATAGGTAAAAATCTATATGACCTTGGCATAGACAGAAACTTCTTGGGTCACATAAAGAACTAATTACAAAAGGAGGAAAAGACAGCATTAAGGAGGTGAACAGGTCAGTCAGACTAGAAGAAAGTTGTTTATTTTTATTTTTATTTTTATTTTTTTATTTTTTAAAGGTTTTATTTATTTATTTTTAGAGAGAGGGGAAGGGAAGGAGAAAGAGAGGGAGAGAGACATCAATGTGTGGCTGCCTCTCATGTGGCCCCCCACTGGGGCCCCAGTCCACAACCCAGGCATGTGCCCTGAGTGGGAATCGAACCCACGACCCTTTGGTTCGCAGCCCACGCTCAATCCATTGAGCTACACCAGCCAGGGGGAAGAAAGTTTTGCAACACATATATTTTTGACTAGTAAGTTGTATCTACCACATATAAAAAAAAAAAAAAAATTTTAACTCAGCAATAAGACAAACAACCAAATTAAAATATGGGCAAAAGATTTTAACAAATACTTTTAAAGAAGATATGCAAATATCTATATGCACATTGTTCAACACCATGAGCCATTAGGGAAATGTAAATCAAAACCACGATGAGATAACACCATTCGCCCATTAAAATGGCCAACATTGAAAAGACTGGTAATAAGCGTTGGCAAGGATGTGGAACAACTGGAACTCTCATGCATCGCTGGCAGGAGTGCAAAATGGGAAAATCACTTTGGAAAAAGGTTTGGCAGTAGCTTATAAAGTTAAATATACCGTGTGCTCAACAATTTCCATTATAGGTATTTATCTGGAAGTAATGAAAAATATGTCCACAAAAAGACTCTTACATGAATTGCCAAAGCAGCGTTATTCATAATAGCCAAACACTGGAAATGGCCCAGATGTCCATCAAAAGGGAATAGATAAATTGTGGTGTATTTGTACAACAGCTTACTACTCAGTATAAAAAGAAACAGATACTGGTAAATGCTACAACATGAATGAACTTCCAAAACATGCTGAGTGAAAGAAGCCAGACAGAAGAGTACGTACTGTATTATTACATTTAAATGAAGTTCTAGAACAAGCAAAGTTCTAGAACAGAGAATAGAGATGGCCGTGGGGTGGAGGGATATTGACTGGAAAGAGGAATCAGGAAAATTGTACAGGTTATGAACATACTCTGTATCTTGAGTAGAGTAGTGGGTACATGGGTATTTGTCAAAATTCATCTGACTGTATATCTTAAACGGATGCCTTTTATTGTAGGCAATTATGTTTCAATAAGGCTGATTTTAAAAGTAAAATTAACTGTAGCTTTGCTAGGGGCTACAGAGGGAAGAAAATATGGTATTATAAGAAAGTATAATGGGGAAGGAAGACTACTTCTGATGGTTGGCCAAGGAAGCAATATTAAAGAGATGACATTGGAGCAGAGATCTGAATGTCAAGAGAGAAGCCGGACATGGGAAGATCTAGGGGAGGGCGGGCGTTCCAGGAAAAGGTGGCTGCAGGAACAAAGACCCAGAATCAGGAAGGAACCTGATAATCTTGGGAACAGTCCGAAGGCCAGGGTGACTGGGCAATGTGGGAGGGGCAGAGAGTGGCAGGAGACAGGGGGAGAGGTAGGCTAGAGCCAGATCAAGCAAGACCTTATCAGCCCTGATAAAGGTTTAGAATTTGAAACGAATAAAATGCAAATCTCTCCTATACTAGTGGGGCAGAAACACCTAAGAAAATAAAGGCAATACAGGGTCAGGGGTGATTTCGGCACATTTGGGGAGTGTACAGGGCTGGAGGAAGGAGTAGTCAGCACTACCTGGGAACATCTGGGAAGGTCTCCCAGAGGAGGTGAGATTTCAGCCAAGATTTGAAACATAGCAGAGGGGAAAGGCTACTTCAGTGGAGGGTACTGTGTCCGCAGAATCCCAGAGGCATGCGGCCCCGCAGACGTTCAAAGACCTGCATAATACAGGGTGTGGCAAAAGTACGTTTGCAGTTGTGAGTACATAAAACACAGACTTATTCTTGTATTATCATTTATTAATTATTGTATTATTTTTCATATGAATAATGGTACACATACTTTCGTCCCACCCTGTTGAAGTCTAGTTACAAGTTTCCCTGTGGGAGGGGGACTAGCAGGGGACTGAGGCTGGGAAGAGAGGCTCTTGAATGTCTCTCCTCAGACCAGATCCAGCAGGGTATGGGAAACCCCTAGGGAGAGTTAAGTAAGGGAGTATTAGGGCCAGGTTTACATTTCAGATCAAGACCTCCGGCTGGCAACTGGAGAGCAAGACCACTGTTCTGACGTGAGACGATGGGGAAGGCTGGACAGGGCCAGGTGGGGCGGGGAGAAGCACCTGACTGCTAAGCGGTGATTGGTACTCATCCTCAGTCCAGGGATTTCCAGGTTTCTTCTGGCTAAAAGGCCTGGCTCCCCTGGGGGATGGTGGTCCAATTAGGCAGGACACGTGAGAGAAACAGGTTGAAGAAAAGATCTGCAGAGTTTATGGCACCAGAGGGCCATTAATGGTCATTTGCCGAGGTATAATTGACTCACAACATTATATTAGTTTCAGGTGCACAACATAATGAGTTGATCTTTGGATACATTGTGAAATGCTCACCACAATAGAAAGTCTAGGTAAGCCGTGACCGACGTGGGCCAGTTCCTTGGCCGTCATCCCACAAAGCCAAAGGTCACCAGTTAGGTTCCTGGTCAGAGCACCTGCCTGGGTTTCGGGTTCAGTCCCCAGTCAGAACACATCGGAGAGGCAACCCATCGATGTTTTTCTCCCTCCTTTCACCCTCTCTTCCCCTCTCTCTAAAAAATAAAATACATATTTTCTTTTTTTAAAAAAAAGTCTAGTTAATATTTGTCACTATACAATTGCAAGAAACATTTTTCCTAGTGATGAGGACTTTGAAGATCTACTCTCTTCACAACTTTCAAATATGCAATGCAATATTATTATTAACTATAATCGATATGCTGTATATAATATCCTATAACTTACCAATAACTGGAATTTTGTGCCTTTTCACCCCTCCTTCACCCATTTCACCACCCATCCTCCACTGCTGCAACAAGTTTGGGTTCATTTTTTTTAATTCCACATATATTTGAGATTATATGGTATTTGTCGTTCTCTGACTTACTTCACTTAGCGTTATACCTTCAAGTTCCATCCATGTTGTTGCAAATGACAAAATTTCACTTTTTATGGCTGAATAATATTCCATTATATATATGTACCACTTCTTTTTTCTTTTTAAAAATATTTTACTTATTTATTTTTAAAGGGAAGGGAAGGGAGGGAGAAAGAGAGGGAGAGAAACATCAGTGTGAGAGAGAAACATTGATCGGTTGACCCTCACACACCGCCAGCTGGGGACCTGGCCACAACTCAGGTATGTGCCCTGACCAGGAATTGAACCTGGACCTTTATGGTCTACAGGATGATGCTCCATCCAAGTGAGCCACACTGGCCAGCACCTATTTTTAATTTTTTAAGGAACTCCATATTATTTTTCATAGTAGCTGCACCAATTAACATTCCTACCAGCAATGCACGAGGGATCCCTTTTCTTCATATCCTCACCAGCACTTGTTATTGCCTGTCTTTTTGGTACTAGCCATTCAAACAGGTGTAAGGTGATATCTCATTGAGGTTTTGATTTCCCTGATGATTAGTGATGTTAAGCTCCCTTTCATGTACCTGTTGGCCATTTGTATTTTCTTTGGAAAAATGTCTATTCAGATCTTCTGCCTAATTTTGTAATTAGGTTGCTTTTTTTTTTTTTTTTTGCTATTAGGTTGTATGAGTTCTTTATATATTTTGGATATTAGTCCTTTATCAGATATATGACTTGCAAGTAATTTCTCCATTCAGTAGGTTTCTTTTCATTTCATTGATGGTTTCCTTTGCTGCACAGAGCTTTTTAGTTTGATGCAGCCCCACCTGTTTATTTTTGTTTTTGTTACCTTGGTCCAATTAAGCAGGACATATGAGGAAAATCAGGGTGAGGTGAAGACCTGTGTGAGTTTCAGGCACAGGAGGGCCCTAAAATCTAACTTTTACATGCATCCGATCCCTCAGATGACATGTTCCACCTGAAGATTCCTATGCCCTGGCCCCATTGATTCAGAAGCAGTGGATCTAGGATGTAGCCCAGGAATCTGCATTCGTACAAAGTGCCCCTCCCACCCTGGTGCAGATGCCAATAGGGCCTCTCCAGGGGCCGGGAGCAGGAGGCAGGAGAGCCACACTCTCATCTGGACTGTGGCCTAAGCAGCCCAGAAATTCAGGTAAAGTTGGCATCTAAAATAAGACTCTGGATGTGGTGAGAGCAAAGATAACTTGTGTTTTTACTGGTGCAGCTGAAGAGTGGCCTTGGTCATCATGTGTAACTCCTGGTCACAAGGAGCCACACACAGAAATAAATGGCAGGGCCAAGCCTGGAGTATCTGCTTTCCGATGTGTACCCACTCCCAGGGTGTGGATTGGGGGGGCACACAGAAATAAATGGCAGGGCCAAGCCTGGAGTATCTGCTTTCTGATGTGTACCCATTCCCAGGGTGTGGGTTGGGGGGGCAGGATAGGGACTCACGGAGACTACGGTGAACTGGACAACGAGCTCTGTGCAAAGAGAGCAGCTTCTGTTGCACACATGGCATCTCACCAATGAACCCTCTCAATAGCTCCATGTGGTCAGACCTATTATTGTGTCCATGTCACAGATGAGAAAACTGAGGCCCAAAAAGAATTAGCAAATTGCTCTGAGTTCTGTGGCAAGGATCTAGGGGAACCAGGGCTGGAGCCCAGGTCTCTGGACACTCCTAAGCATAGCATTGCTCTGTCTTCCAGAATGGGAGAAGTCACTTCATCTCTTAATCTCAAATGATCTTTCAAGCAAGGAAGCGGGGAGAGTACAAGTTTTCTTCGTCCTATCCTTTCAGAAGGTATCTTAATCCTTATTTTGTGTGTCTTCCAAAGAAAAGTCTCCCCAGGCCCAGAGGAGCTGGGATGTTGAGTCTCATGTTGTAGGGTTCCAGGCAAAAGCACTTCTAAGAATCTCACAGAGATGCCACCACATGCCTTAGCTTTATCCAAGTAACAGAAGGAGGTGGTGGCGGTGGCGGCGGCAGCAGCAAATCTGTCCCCAGTGCAGTACAGTACTGT
The DNA here is from genome assembly GCA_007922815.1 of Macrotus californicus. Classification (NCBI taxonomy): domain Eukaryota; kingdom Metazoa; phylum Chordata; class Mammalia; order Chiroptera; family Phyllostomidae; genus Macrotus; species Macrotus californicus. The sequence continues at coordinate 89,891 of VMDR010001268.1, read as the reverse complement.
TTTGCTGTGATGACATACACATGGCATATGGCTGCAAAGTTACTATCTTGAGAGCAGATAGAAATGGGATTTTTCATGTGCCAGATTTTACTTCCCTTTCTGAAACAATCTTGTAGTAAACAGAGGTTTTCTGATCTTGTTAAGATCCGAAGCATGGGAACTCCTTTACACTTTTTAAGTAAAATTATTGTCTTACAGTGTCAGTCTGTCGATGGTACAAATGTTTTTTTAAACATGAAAGATCTTCTGAGCTCACTCGCTCCCTCCAAAGGCCAAGACAAGAGAGACTCTGCCACCACCAGGGGACCAACGCCATTCCAATCAGAGACCACCCCCAATGATGACAGCTCCATGTGTCCTATGGCTGCCACCCCTTGGCAAACAGAGTGGGAAAGAGGAAAGGTTTACTGAGTGTGGGAGGCCGTGGGCAGAGGAGGCAAGGAAGGACCAGGAAGCGAGTAGAACGTGACTTTTAGGAGAATTATTCTGAACCACGTCTTGCATGCTGATGGAATAATGATCATTATTAGGACCTCAGATGTAACACAGAGCCCGCCCTAAAGTTAAATTTTCCCTTTCAGATGAGCGTGGCCTGTCAACCCAGCATAGGACGATTCTCTGCCAACCTCCTCTCCAACAGCAGGGGGGTTGGAATGCTCCAGCTGCTCCCTGGCTGTTACCTTTCATTAAGGACTTTGCTTTTTTGGTAAACAAGGGCACCATGTTTCTACCTTAGCCTTATACAATCAACCTGAGAAATAAATACTTTGTTCAAGGACCACAGCTGTATTTGCGGGTTTTAACCATATTTAGTTTGGGGCCTGCATTGTGGAACCCAACCTGCCCAGGGACCCTCTGGGCACAGTGTGACATCCAACATAGGGGCAGACCTGTGGCCTGAATTATGCCCAGATGGATTATTTTTGGCTTTCACAATGTCTTAAAAATTGGTTTTCACCTCAGAATCCTGTTTGCTGGCTTCTCCTGAAAAATCAGAAAACCTGGTCATATTGGGCCATATTCCCGTTTGACAAGTGGCTGGAGCTGAATAACAGCGGCTCCATTTGCACTGTTTGTTGTCCAGTTTGCCACAGTCCCCACCCCTCCCCGTAACCCCCCACCCACACCCTAAGAAAGGGCACAAGTTAGACAGCAGATGTGGAGGTGTGAGTTTCAGCCTCGATTGCATGACTTACTTCCTGTGTTTGGCCAGGTGTCTGCATCTCTCTGAAACCTGTCTTGAACCCCTAGGAAGAAGAGAATAATGAGGCAGAGCGCTGGCAGAAAGCCCCGCCTAGAGGAAGCACTCACTGAGAATTTACCCTGTATGTTTATGGATGTGTTGACTATTTCCTATCAATGACAGAGGAGACTTGCAGATGGTATACAGATAGACACACCTACTGGAATGCAAGCTTCATGTAAGCAAGGATTTTAAAAATCTGTTTTGCTTATTCCTGTATCCTCAGAGCCTGGTACCATCCCTGGCGCATGGTAGGCACTTAGTAATTGTGTTAAATGAATACATGAAGTTAATGTTCTCCTGAGTTCTTATTCTTTATATGTTATGTACTAAATTATGGTTGGTTTATTCTATAACTATAAGTGTAAATATATTTACAGGCCGATTATTTCTAATTTGCATGTTGCTTTTTTTTCTTATTCTTTCAAAATATTAAAAAAAACAGGAGATTCTTCAGAGTTGATGGGAATGTCATTGCCCTCCTCAGTTGAGTCACAGCCTGGGAGAAAAACATACTCTTCTCCATGGCTGGGTTTTTCAGATCATTAACCAAACGCCAGGCCACTTCAGGAGTCAGTGCTTCAGAAAGTCGCAGTTATAAATGCACGATTTAGGTGATGACTCTCAGAACTCAGGATGCTGTGTGCACATTTGAAGCATTAAGTGTTCTCCAAAGCACTTTCTTCAGAAGTAATACTTCCAAGAGAGGAGAGTGCACTTAGGTAAAACCAGCGGCCAATTCTATGTCACCATCTCAATAAGGCTCCCCCTCTGAGTGCCGGGAGTTTGTCCCCCATTGGGTGCACTGTCCTGGAAATATAGGAGAAGGTGAGTTGATTCCTAAGTGGATTCAAGGTGAGCCTTTTGGAATATTATATTACATGTGCCTCCCGTGGGCTGTGGTTTTGGTATCTGTGGCCTGTAGGGGTCAGCTGTGTTTTCTATTTGCTCGGTATCTATTCCTCTTAGCCCTGGTAACTAGACTTTCCTGGGAAAGCCATTCCTTCCACACTTTCAAATATGGGATGTGGGAGGGGCTACCCTCACCCCCAGCTCTGGAGGTGTCACCCCCTAGCCAAGGTGTCCTATCCCTTGGCTGCAGCCACCCATTCAGAGGAAAAAAAAAAAAAAGAATTACCCACAGCCAATGCAAACACTAGGTCTCCAGCCTGGAGCTTTTCTTAGTACTATTGGGAAAAGAAAGCTTTTGTCTGCCGGGACCTTTCGCTGGGAGAATGTGATTCTGATACTCTCAGAGACACCGCCCGAGGACGCAGGGAAAAGAGAGCTGAGAGAGAAAGTAAGACTGGAGATTCCTGGTGCCAGTGTTTGAGTGCCCGGATCCAACTTTGCCTGAAGCTCAGATTCGCCTCTGGATTTTTGGTTTCATGAGCCAATGAATGCTCTCTCCCTCTTTCTTAAATCAACCCGAATGGCATTTTAATCACTCACATAGAGACGTCCCTGATTAGCACATAAGAATTTGAAAATGGAGACCAGAAAAGGAGGCACAAAACTGTGAGAGCCATTGCTCAGGTGAAGACCAAACCTTGAACCATGGCCAGAAGCAAACTGACGACTTTGCCTCTTTCTCCTTCACATGAACCTCAAATTCCATTAGAATTGGGCAGAGCGGGAAGCTCGGAAACAGAAGAAGTGTAATTTCTTTTTCTTCTTTCTTTGATGCCCTGACATGGAAAAGGAATCTGGCCATTCTTTGCTCATTGTCATGCATGTGCTGGCCGCACTCACTGGTTTTCCTTTGATATGGGTTCATTTGTTTACTTCCACAGCAGGAAAGAGGGGAGACAGAGAAATCAGCCAAAGGCCGGGTCTTAGTGGACTTCTCCAGTGCTTTAAAACCGTCTGTCCTTGACTCCGGGGAATTCTACTCGTGCTCCTCATTGAGCCAGTGAGCTCCAGAAAGATGTTGTTCAACTTATGCAACATTTAGAGATGTTCAATAAACAGGGTGATGAGCACCTCCTCATGCCAGGCTCCAACTTCCACACATGTATGAGTGAGTGGGGCAGGCTTCCTCCTTCCAGACGGAGTTGTTTCCGGTCTGTGATCAGCCCTTCTTCACCTCTTGGGGCTGCACCTTTGCCATGGCCCTACCTTCCTTTCTGACCAGCCTGAATTCTGCTACCAAGGAATTCTTCACAAAATACTGCATCCCATTTTGAGGAGCTTCAGTGGTCCCCTATAGTTTTTCTTTTTCTTTTTAAAGATTTTATTTATTTTTTTTAGAGAGAGAGGAAGGGAGGGAGAAAGAGAGGGAGAGAAACATCAATGTGTGAGAGAAACTTCAACTGGTTGCCTCTCATACACTCCAGCTGGGGACCTGGCTCACAACCTCTCGAGCACAGCCAACTCAGTAAAAGGGAAGTGGCCAAGGGCATTTCTAAAAACATGTCCTACCATCTCTTCTCCCTCAGCATAGCCAGCTCCCACATGTCCCAGCTGCCATGAGAAGTTTCCCTCCTTTCCAAGACAATTATCCCTGCCTTCCACCCCCATCCTCACCTTGGCCTACCCAGATTAGAGCCTCATATGCCTACCCCCAAGGGTCTGGAAAACTTTGCAGTCCAAAAGCCTTAGTGTCAGAGTATGGTTATGGATGTAGTATCCCTGCCCCTTCCCCTGCATTAGTGTTCTGCAAAGGATGATTCTTGTGCCGCTCCCCACAATGGTCCAGAGATGGTTTTGGAGTGTGTGTGAATGACCTCCCTTTCTCAGATGCTCACAGATGATGCTGCGCTCCCCTGCCAGCCTCTGAAGGACACTGCCTACTTCTTTGTCCAGAGGAGACAGAAATGTTAGCCTACACCAGATTCTCCCCACCCATTCCTCCTTCTCCACAGTCTTCACTTCTGTAAGCTCACAGCCCCCCTTCCTAGATGTCTCTGTGCCTCCCTTACATGCTCCCTTTCAGCAACTCTTCCCCACATTTCCAGCTGTTTCTCCTTTCTTTCCATCCCTCTCCCCTCTCTCTGCTCCCAGCACTTTCCCCCTCCATTCTGACCCAACTCTGCCCTCAGCCCTCCCTGATCTCCATTCGGAGTTCCCCTCTGCAGATCTGTCAAACACCCCAGGTCTGGCTACCCCTGCACTGCTCCCACCATCTTCCTGACTGCTGATCTCTGTCCCATGTGCCCTGGACTCATATTTTCAATCTCTTCTCCCCTGTTAGTACAACTCTTTCTGGCTATAGTCATGATTCTCCTCTATCTTTTACAACTCTCCCCATGCCAGCTTTGTACATTAGTTTCTTTTTAAAATAAATGTATAAAAGTAAAAAAGTGTCACAAACTATTAAGTGAATAATAAACAGGACAGGTGGTCCTTGGATATGAGACACTACCCATAAACTCATGATCTTTAAGGACGATGCATCAATCACCCTGGCATTGCCCATTACCAGGCACCAAAAATGTTCTCACTAGAAGTTGATTATAAACAACTTTTTGGTTTACAATCCCATAGTCTGAGAAGGAAAGACAACATATATGAAACCTCCATAGCAGTGCTGGGTGTAGAAGAGTAAAATATAAGTGAAACTCAGGGAAAAGAGAAGAGATAAGTAGTGGTTCTCAAACTGGGACTTCTATGGGGTGTTAAATTTTTATTTTGAAGCTGATGGTTTATATTCAGAGACCGGAAAGTCACAGTGTCATATTCCATTGTCTATATGTACCACTTTATGGGCACTCAGGTTGCTTCCATATCTTGGCTGTTGTAAATAATACTGCAATGAACGTGGCGGTGCACATATCCTTTCAAATGAGTGGAGAGGTGTAGGCATACGATTATAGCAAGCAAGGAGAGGAATTTGAAGGAAGAATCAATTTCTAAAATGAAAAAAAAAAATCGTTTCACGAGGACTTGCAGGCTCGTCGTCCTAGGCTTTGCTCTGGGAGTGTTTCAGTGATTTCTCTTTCTGTTGGAATCAAGAAGAGGAGGCCTTCAGGACTGGAGGGCTGGACCTGGGCTCCAACCCCTCCCCTCCCCTCTCCGGAATGAATGAAGTATGATTACATTCTCCAGTAAAAGCTCCACTATTTGCCGTGAGGTTTATCGGGGAAAAGTTGCCAGAGAGCAATGCAGGTATCAGCCTCAGCCCCAGCCCTCCCAGGTACAGCTCAGGAAGTAAACACCTGGCGCCTAGACAATACGAGGAGGACCAGCCCACAGTTAACCCTGTGTGCCACGCAGTGAGCCAGGTACCAAGGGAACACACGCCCTGCCTTCCAGGCACTTGCTCTAGCGGAGAGGTGTATCGTCTGGAGTCTTGGAGAACTGACCCGACTTTAGGCTAGAGCCCTGTTGGCGCGTCAGCCATCTAGCCCAGCTCAGAGGGGCGAGCAGGCAGGCCAGAGGCGCATCTCCAGTCCCCGCCGCTCTGGAGGCGGTGTAGCATTCCCCTAGGGGCCGAAGGCCCCAGGCTGGGGGCGGGGCCCGAGCTGTCACACCGCCCCTCGCCTCGCCCCGCCCCGCGCACGTTGCCAGGGTGATCAGGTGACTCGCAGCTCGCGGCTGTTGGGACTGCCATGACGTCAGGCGCGCTGCGGCTTCTCACTCACTCAGAAGCAAGTGCTGAGCTATTTGTGCCGTCTTACCTAGTCCCGTCCGCTCCCGACTCAACCGGTGCCGGCCCGTTGCTGGAGAGGTGAGGTGAGGCGGCCCTGGGCCCGGCCACGCTGGGATCATGGAGGGGCGAGGTGCAGGCAGGGCTCTTCTAGGGTTGTGCGTGTCCCCGAGCTCCCCAGAGGGCTCCCCAAGATCAGTGGGCACCCGGGCGGGATGGGCCGGCTCCGACGGGGGCGCTCGCAGCCCCGGGAGAGGAGTGGGGATCCTGGGGAGTGGCTGCAGCCTTTTCGATGCCCACCCGGGTGTCTCCCTCACACACACACACCCTCACCCCCTGGCTGTTCCTCCGGCTCCTGGCCGCCGGGCAGCTGGCGGAGGCTGGCGGGTGGGGGGAGCGGGGATCTGGCGCCGCCGCCCGGCCTCTGGGAGGTGGACTAAGGGGCTCCTTGTTTCAGTGGTCTCGCGGTTCGAAGAGGCGATGGGCTTGGAGCGGCACTTGCCACACCCCGCCTCGGGGGACGTCTGCGGGATGCTTCTGCATCTCTTTGCCTTGGGCTGCGATTTCTGAGCGCTGCCAGGGACCTACTCGGTGCTTTGAGCTGGGCCTGCGGGGGGCTGGAGGCCGCCCCAAGGCCCGGCGGGTGGGAGCCGGGGCCGAGGGTGTTCCGACAGGGTGCTGCGGTGAAGAGGAATCCTGACGGTTGAGACCGAGTAGACCTGTTGGGGGAGGTGAAATCTGAGCGGAGTCCTGCGGAGCGGGGACTGCTCTTCCAGCCGCCGTGGGGAATGCAAGGGTAGAGGGAGGGAGAGAAGGAGACCTCCGCAGGAGACCGGAGTCCTGGCGCTGGAGGAGAAAAGGCGACTCCGTGGCTGAATGACAGTACCAGGGCTGTGTCGGGGGAAACAAGTCTGGAGAATTAGGTTAGGGCGGGTTAGGAAAACTCTGGAGGGCGCCGCTGAAGGTTTGTGTGCTGTGGGAGTCGCTGAGACGTCGGCTGGATTAGGGTAGCAGGAATCACTGGGATGCGGGGACACTGAGGAGGCTGTTGTGACAACCTGGGAAAGAGGTTAACAACACCTGGAACTCTGGAGTGATGGGATTGTGCGAACCCTGTTTATGAAATATTTGTAACACGGGTGGGGTTGCGGGCAGCCAGGGGCTGTACACCCCAGTCATTGTTAGCTGATTAAAACAAAAATGCCTTGTTTGGAGAGAAAGGGAGCACCAACTGCAGCTCATTTGCTTATCTCGTTTGGCCAGATTTAATAACTACCTGAGAGCTTTGCACCCTTCTACAGGGTGGGGCAAAAGTGGGGTTACAGTTGTGAGTACACGAAACACAGTAACTCTTGTATTATTATTTATTGTACTATTTTCCATACGAACAACTGTAAACCTACCTTTGCCCCAGTCTATATATGCTCGGTAATTGGATTGTCCTTCATCAGAGGTTTCAAACTGCCTTACAAACACCTCTTGTCCCCAGGGTGAAACCCAAACCCCAAGTGACCGGTAGATTTCATGGGGGGAAGTTATTACAGGATAACCAGCGCCGAAAACATGAATGTGGGCACTGGGGAAGCCAAAAGGAGTCTCATGCGCTTTGTTAACTGCAGAACCCAGAGTTCCCCTTTTCTGTCTTTTCCCTTCAGCTTGTGGGCTTCCCCGCATCAGAATGCTTAAGTGTTAATTGGCCGTTTGGTCTTACCTTCCCGAAGCAGAAAATATTTTAATTATGGAAGAGGAATGATTTGGTGATTTATGGTTTTTCCCAGCTCTGGAACTTACCGATTCTGTGCCTCAAAAAAAAATGTGCTGATGTCCATTTTATATTGAACCTTCGGAACTTCTGTTTTCTGGGAGGAAGTGAAATGGTTGAACTTTCCCACCAACTTTGTATTTGTTGGACTCCAGTAAACAGAATTGGACCTCCAGGGATCTCCTACAGTGAAAGGCAGTTTAGGGAATTGCTGAGAACTTGGGAAGTGGCGCAGCTGGTTTGTATATAAATGTACAGAGCTGCCCAGTACTCAAGGGAGGGCACATCCAGAGGGGTGGCATTTGGGGAGAGCAAACCTCCAGTGAGCTTCCAGTCAGGTCAATGAAGTCCTTCTCTGGAAAAGAAGTCTTAAGATAGGTCACCTGAACATTGTGCTTACCATACACGACTACTTACCCAGTGAGTCCCTGTCCCTGTCCAGCCTTTGTTATAATAGTGATTTTTAAGGGGCTTTGCAGAATCACTGGATCTTAAATTTCTTAACCATATTTTTTTTTTGAATTGTTAACCATTTTCTAAATCTCTTTAGAAATATTTGAGCCAGCCAACTAATCATGCTTCCTTTGGAAACAAACAGTCTGTCCTCCTCTCCCCCAAACACTATGAAACTATGTGTTTTCAGGGTGGTTAAGTAGGCCAAGAGTTTTGGGGAATTTTCCACTTTCATTCACTCCTGCTGCTGCTACAAGTTTTCCCAGTGATAGACAATTTAAGACTTTATTGTCAGGGAAAAAAAATGTTAGTGTATTTCCCTAAACAGGGCTCACTGGGATGGGGTGTTCTGCTGAGAAACTGAAATGCCCTCCCTTCAGGGGAGCTGGGTCCAGGTGGGAGGCAGGACTAGGGTTAGGGCTAGAGACCTTCCACGGAGCATTCTGGGCCTGCACCTTTGTCACCCAAGGCCTTGGGCAGGACCCTCCTTTCTTGGCACTGAAACAGCCCTCGACCTTGAAATAGGATAATTACTGGTCAGTACTCCTTTCACAGAGGTACCGAGGAGAATTAATGAGAAGCTTATGTAAAGTTTGAATTTATCCAAAGCAAATATTTTAATTCTGGATGAACAGTAAAGCTTGGGATGCAGTGAAATGAAAAGGAGTTGGGCATTCTAGATTTTTGTAAAAGCCTCCTTCAAACCCTGAGGCTTTGTTGCGTGGTGGGGGGGAGGGTTTCCTGAGTGTTCAGGCTTGGTTACCAATATTCCCATCATCAAGATCTGCAGGCCTGAGGGTAAGTGAGTGTTTGTACTTGGCATGGAAATCAGTTCAGACTCCCCCCCGCCCACACTGTGTTTTAGAGTGCCTGAAGTAAATCAGTAACCTAGCAGATGTGGGGCTTTTAAATCCAACCCCCTTTCAGCCCGAAAGGGATATATTATTAAGCTCATCAAAGACAAGTTGGTAATAAAGCTCACTAAGTTGAATGAGTGAAATAGTCATTTTTAAAAATTCTCCCATCCTAGGTCAGTCCACCAGGCCTACTCTAAGCCGTTGGAGATTCACGTGCTTGCTGATGTTCCCAGGGACTGCCCAGAACTGTTAATGTTCATGCCTTAGTCTTTTGACACCGGTTGCAACGCTAGGCATAGTTCTCACTTGAGCAAAATTCTGACAGAAGGGGAGGCTTCCTATCTTTCTCAGACCGAGTGCTATGATCCAGGCTTTCAGGCTCCCCACGCTTGGCCTACGCTACTAATTGGCTTGGCTATAAAATGGGAGGCAGCAATTAAAACCCAGCAGAATGTAGAAGTGAGGGGACTGGACATGGGTTGAGCCTTCAGCCAAATAGGTTTCCCCCGCTTTGGGCGCTGAGAGTACAAGGGGCTTTCAAAAGGACATGAGCTTGGAATGACCTCTTTCTTGTTGTTTTGAGGAGACCTGTGGAATATGCACGCTGATTTAGGTCTCAAGCAAGGAAGGCAAATGGTTTGAATGGCTTCTGCGGTCAGCAAGCCAGTGTGGTGTGACTTTGCTGAAAACAAGGGACGGTATATATTTCTCTGAGCCCTTTCCATTAAATAGTTGAAGGGAGTGTTGGTGGTCACGGTAGGAGGAGGGTTTGATTTACCTGCTTTTACTCATTGAGGAGTAATGCCTTTATTCACCAGTGCCTATCATTAATTTTCTAACAATTGATGCTAAAGAAGCGTTAATTAGTCCCAAGAGTATTGGTCCAGAAAACATACCATTACTGAAAATTATCTGACCACGTGGTCAGTGTTCAGAGAAAGGCAGGGATGGGGAACAATTGAGCTGCAAAGGCTTGGGGGGAGAAAAATTCCTGGAATTGACACTAGACTCTGCCACGTGAAATTTCTGCTGCTGCCCTCGCTACTTTCCCAGCCAGCCCTCCGTGTCTTGGGCAGGATCATTGGGGAGAATGAGTGTGAAGAAGGGGACTTTTCTAGGAATGTACCTAGCTCATGAGTCACTGTCATTAAGCCTGGTCCTTACTGCTACCCTGCACTTCCCCCTCTGCCTCCATCCTTAGCCTTTCCTCCTCACCAATACCCTCACTAAGGCCAATGTGATTCTTCTATCTCTGATCCAGTTTCTACATCCTTCTGGCTCTGCTGACTTTGCTGAACTACATCTTGCTGATCTGTGGTGTCTGGTGGCAGTGAAAGACACTGGTGAGGGATGGTTGCGTTCTGAAGCAGGGGGTTTGGAAGTGGATGCTTTATCTATTTTGCTCTGACTTTATTTGTGTCTCCCCTGCATCTCCCCTGGTTTTTTTTTTGTCTTTTCTCTGTGTGCCATCTGTATTATATTTAACATTTTTCTTTAAGTTGGCCCATTTTTGAACATTTCAAAAGTCTGTTTAAAAGGGACAAAGTATTATTGCCTTAATTGAGACTACTATCACCTTCCACAAAGAGAAGGCATAATTATTAAAGTTAAGTTGTTTGTCCATTGTTCCCAAATCATGCCACCTGTACTCCTTGGGAAAGTACTGCCTTCAGCCAAAGATAGGACTCACTGAGTGAATTTTTCCAGACGTCAGTAGGCAGGTGGTAGGGATGGTTTGGGGGTAGGCAGGCCCCCTCTTAAGTCCCATCTTCTGAAACTCCATGTGGCTCTGTGAAACTGGGAACACAGCAGAACGAAGACTCTGGGAGCTAAAAAAGAAGTGAGTGCAGTTAGTGTGAAACCACTGCTGTTTTTATATGAAATTTGCCAAACGCAGGCCTGAGTGGCAGTGCGACTGTGCACTGTATTCAATTCTAGGCCCTTCACCAGGGCTGTGACGAAACTGGGGCCGGGGTCCGTTGTCCTTTCCGTGCACGTATGCTCTTGGAAAACCCAGGTTTTAGTTCAGGGTGGATGCAGTTTTTTTTTTAACTCACCAATACCCCATACTTTGAGCCTCTTGTCTTCCACATATGTAGTAGCTTTCTGTGGATAGTACTAATGACAGAAACCTGAAGGTATCTTCTAGTATTTGTGTTTTCGAATCTTCATTGTCCGTACTGCCTGTTTCTTTAAAACTCCTATGAAGAGAAGAAAGGGCAGAGTGAGCTGCCCCGGGGTTGTACATGGTCTCTTAGGGTGCTGCACATGGTAGACGTGAGTGGTACTTGCTGGTGTGAAGTGAAATTCACTCTTGACCATTAAGAGCCACCCTGCAGGACCGGCTGAGCTGCTGCTTCCTCCAAGGGTCAGGAGGGCACACCTTAATGGTGGAGCAAAGCTGGGGCTGGTTTGGTACAGGAACCAGGAGTGCTTAGTTAAATTGCCAGCACATTAAGCTGGAGGGGCCTCTTTCTAAGCCATCCAGATTTCAACTTCCCTACAAAGCCTAATCTAATGCTTTGTGGGGGGTGGGTGGGTGGGGGTGGGGTAGTCAGGCAGAGCCAGTCTTTCAGGGGCTGTGCTGGTGAGGGACCTGGCCCCGGGGAAGTGGCCTTGTCAGGCTTGTTGGGAGAGATGCACCAGTCTCCTCTCTAATGTGTCCTCTCAACTCAGCGGGGGGTGGGGGGGGGCAGAGTTCATCCCTTTTCTCTCCCTCTGTGCCTTAACCTGTCCTTTCATTTCCCCAACTCACTTACTGTGTTAACAGCTTTCTTCCCTTTTCTCTACCATTCTGTTCACTGCTGCTTCCTCCATGGATCCTCCCTCGTGCTGGGCCTCATTTTCTTTCCATTGTCACTCTGAGGGCTAGCTATTTGAAGTTCCAGAGTTACAATGCTGTCCTGTGTGTCCCAGGGACTAGATGTAATTCAGTCGTTCCCATCCAACCTTCACTTCCCATCCAAACTTCACTGAACTGGCTTTCAGATAGCCTAGGTAGGATACTGACCAGAGTCCCTGACTTGAGTCATTGGATGAAGTTGGAGGTACCTCTCCCCCAGTAGGGGTCCCAGCCGTGTGGGAAGGGGGCTGTGGTTGGGATTTGCTGGCATTGTTAGCTGTCAGACTAGAGGCTGAGTCCTTCCAGAAGCTGGAGGCAGAACCAGAATGAGGAGTCCTGCATGCAGGCAGTCCTCTGGTTTCTGCAGAGGACCATACGTGACTAATAACGGCTGCAAAGGGGGCCCTGGCTCAGGATGGCCTGGAACCCAGCGACTGTTTACAACTGTGGGTCCTGCCCTGCAGCTGAGTTTCTCCAGGTGGCAACTGGAACAAACTGAGTTCTCAGTGATAGTTGGATGGTTGTGGGAAGCCTCTAGAAGCATGGCTTTTCTGCTCAATAAGTTAAGAAATGGACTTTTTTTCTCCTAAAAGCCATGTGGCAGGCTTTACCCAAAAATGATTAGCAAGGGTCTTAACTTTCATTGTTAAATATGTATAGAAAATATAATGGGTTGGCCAAGAAGTCTGGTATGTTTTTTCCATACGGTGGCTGTAAGTAGTGCGTAGTTGTCTTTAACTGCATTTGAAACGATTTTGTTAGCCTGTGTTGTGACAGCTGTCATATCAGCATGCTTCTTTTAAAAAAAACTTATCAAAATTGGTGAATTTTTGTGCAGCCTTTTTAATATTGAAGATGGAAGAAGATACGCAACATTTTCTGCGTATTCTGCTTTATTACTTCAAGAAAGGAAGAAACCCAACTGAAATGCAAAAAAAGATTTGTGCAGTGTGTGGGGAAGGTGCTGTCCCTGATCAAATGTATCAAAAGTGATTTGAGATGTTTCCTGGTACTATTGACATTTGGCCAAATAATTCTTTGCTATGGGGCAAATTCTTGCTGTCTTATGCACTGGAAGATGTTGAACAGCATCCCGGGCCTCTACCCACTAGAAGCCAATAGCAGGAGGTAGCCAACATACTCAAAATATCCAAGTCAATGAAGTCACTGGTGAAAATGAAAAATGTGTCATTTATTTGACAGAAAAAAACCATACAGACTTTTTGGCCAACCCAATCATTCTAATTCATTCTTCTTAAGGGTCAAACAATAGTGGTTCCATCATTTGGAAATTCCATGCTTTGTTTAATCATTTCCATATTGATGGACCTCTGGGATGTTATATATTATATAAATATATATGTGTGTATATATATGTTTTATATATAATATGTATGCTATATCGCTGTTATAAACAAATGCTACAATAAGTATGTGTGTGGTATACAATTATGTGTATAAAATTAGTTTGTTTTTTTTGTTTTTCTGTATCCCAGCAGTAGTATATATCTGTGGGATAAATTCCTAGAGGTGAAATCACTGGTTCAGAGATGAGAGTGTCTTTATTCATTTATTTGAGATTTCACTTAGAAATGTGTCTTTGTTGAAGAATTTGTAAGAAAAAAAGAATGGACCCTCTATAAAAAGAAGGATGTTTCCTCTAAACATTAGGGACCCACCATTATATTTTTGCCTTCCATGTGCATTTTGAAACCCTCCTTCAGGAAGGGTCACATTCCTAAGCTGTGTGTCATTTTGTACTCCACAGAGATGCTATGCTAAAGCCACAAGCCAAAATGTTGATACAAAAGACATGCTCTAATATTTAGTCATTTGTTGATTATATAAAGACAGCTCAGGGCCCGGTAGAACTCTCTGGCAAACAAAAAGTAGTGATTGAGATAGAGGATGGCTAATAATGATTTGGAAGGCCAACTCCAAAATCAGTATTTGGACAATAGTGAAGTAACACTACAGGCTGTCTCTTTCCAGTCTGCCCCCCAAAGAAAAGCAACTTAGGAAATGGTAACAGCAAACTGTGTTAGAAATGGTGAGCAAGTTATAAAAACAAAGGTCTTGTCCATGTTATGATAACTGTGAGGTCTCCTGGTATTGCTCTGTTGTTGGGATCATCGCTACCCTGTGATAAATGAGGAAATCCCGGCTGTTGCTCCAGAGCCCCCATGTAACGCGGTCCATGTCGGGAGTAAGTTCTTCCTAGGCGAAGGCCTACGGTTCTGGAATGCCTGTTCTTGTGGCTTGGGGGTTCGGATTTGAAGCCATTGCTTCTTATCTCTGCTCACCATAGACTCACGTGTGTGTGGTACAACTTCCCTGTTGGTGGCTTCATTCGGGCTCTACTTGTCCCTCAGTCTCAGTGAACTTGCATAACCCTCTGGACCCCCCAAAGTGAATTTTGTTAGGCTGTGTAGGTCAACTGTCCTCACCCCTGAAATTTGGAGAACTTCCATCTGCTATAACAAATAGAAAAGATCATTTTATTTTTATTAGCAGTACTGAAGGGGAAGAGCGAGCCAGCTAGAATTCTTTCTCTTATATTCCCAGTGCTCGGCCTGTCATGTACTAGATACTTCCATTGACAAATAAACAGTGTTAGGTTTGCCAGGAGTATCCAAAAAGTAAACATAAATTACATGAATCTTTTTAAAAGATATAAAACTATAGAAAAGGAAGCTGCGAAGATCCTGAAATGATCCTATTCTTAGCAAGGCTGTGAGCTGACCCTTTGGCCTCATCCTGTGCAATCTGCTTCAGCCGTAATGAATGTGTTCGGTGCCTCAAATACATTCAGCTCTTTTCCACAGGTCGCTCCCTCCGACCAGTGTGTGGGTGCTTACCTTGCAGTCGTTCATCCCTTCCTCTCAGAAGCAGTCTCTGACTTGCTTGACTTGTGGTCTCCCCTCCAAACTCACAGTACCAAATGTTTCCAATGTTCATGTGTCTGTCACTGGCCCGAGAAGAAATCGTGTCTTGCTCACCGTTGTCTTGGTTGTGCCAGGAACTGCTAGTGCTGGGTCCGCAGGGTTACGAAAACTGTAAACAGGAGACAACAGAGCCGCACAAAACCAGTCATTCCAAAGCTTTTTTTAGCCCAATGAACCATGCCCAAAATTACAGGTTTGAGAATCAGGAGAAATTGAGGGACCTCGTATATAAAATGACCTATTTACAAAGATCCTATTAAAAGGCCAGCTAATCAGGGGGCTAAGAAGTAAGACACAGAGGAGGTCTTTAGAATAAGTTCTGTTCTCTCATGTTTTTAAACTTTAAAGACAATTTATAAATTCCCAAGAAAGATACATTAGGATGGGAAGGTAAACACAACTTGTGGCTTTAACCATGAGGTCATTTGCAAAGTGGAAGAGTTTGCATGTAATTAAGAGAATTTTGGTTTTTTACCCCATGTCTGGTACTTAGCAAAGTGACTTCTCAGTTTGAAGCAGAAGGAAAACATTTCAGTAACTTAGGGAGCTGAAGTGTCTTGTGAAAAAGAATCATAATTACGAAAATCACTGTAAAAAGCAGTGAAATGCAGATAAGAAATAGGTTACCAACAAGAGGAAGATGAGCAATGGGAAGAGAAATCGGGGCCCTGGAAGTGGATAGAATGGCTACAGAGACTCTGTAGCCATTCAGGACAAAAGGTGAAGCAACAGGAAAAGCACTCAGTAAGCTTAATTTTTTTTTCTGACTGTATAGGTTGCCTTAGTGAAACTTGCAGAAGTACAAAAGACTACGAGTGTAAGTTAATAACAAATACCTATTATTCCAGCCAAATTTTTCCTTCTGTCCAAATTTTGTCTGTCTGCTCTAACTGTACAACTTAGTGTGAGACTCTTAACGTACAACTTGGGGAGTTTGCAGCGTTTATGTAAACGTGACTCAGCTCAAGATGTAGAACGTTTCCATGATCCCAGAAGGCTCTCCATGTGCCTCTTCCAGTCGGTATTCATAGACGCATTGTGGCTGTTTTTGAACCTCATATAAGTGGAATCATACAGTGTGAAGTCTGTTGGGTCTGGCTTCTTTTGCTCATCTTCATCTGCAGCCTTCATCTGCATTGTTGCATGTAGTGTTTAGTTTAGCTTTGTTTTTTTATTGCTGGGAAATTTCCTGTTATAGAACTGTACCCTAATCTATTGGTTCTGCCCTTGACAAACATACGGATAGTTTTTAGTTTGGGGTTATTATAAATGAAACTGCTTTGAACATTGTTACACATATCTTTGGGGGATTTATGCACTCATTTCAGCCCATAAGGTAAATAAATACTGGGTCATAAGGTAAACACTGCCAAAGTCACGAGTACCTTATACACTTTCTGAAGCTTGATTGTTTTACCTCTTATGTGTAGGTCTCTGATACAGTGTGGATTATAAGGGTGAGTATCAAGGTTCATTCCCCCGCTCCCATAAGAAGAGTCCAGAGACTTTACTAGAAATAAATATTGAAGGTCTATTTAAAGGTCAGGGTTTACAAGCTGGAAACACAACTAGGCAGTACCCAGAGTATTTTGAAGAAGGAAAAGCTAAGAATTCTTAGAGTAAGAAGAATCAGTCCTGCCGCCTTAGCCCCTGGATGTGTCCAAGACGGTAATCATCTCAAGGGCTGCTGGTCTGGGTGATGGATGTCAGGTGGGCTGGCTGTGTAGCTTTGAAATTCTTCTTACACTTAATATTATATAGTGCTTCAAAACCAAGTTTAAATGACTGCAGATGAACTACTGCGTAGACATACTATACTTTATTTAACTCTTTCCTCTTGTTGGATATTAGGTTGTTGTTTTTTCTTTTTCCTGTTTTGTTTTGCTCTGTTTTTTATGTTGCAGGCTCTCCCCAAGTGTCTAATAATCTTCTTTCCCCATTCATTTATGTATGAGGTAATAAAAAGTCATTTAGAAGTTCTGTGTGTATGGGCTTTCCTGAGGGGTGACCGGGTGAGTCATTTCTTGAAATCTCCTCAACTGGTAGATAGATCAATAATTTTTTTTCCAGGGGAAGACTCTCCAGTGTATTGTCTGCAGGTTCAATACCAGGCTATCAGCTATCTTGTAATTTTAAAAATAATAACTTTGAAAATAGTGTTCTCTCCTGCATTTCCACTTGGATGAGTTGTTTTATAGTGATCTTATCTCCATGGACCTCTTTCCAAAAGAATAGTTTCCGCTTTTCTCCTTGTGCTGTTGGGTATCTGCTGATCCTTTGACCTTGAGCCTATCTTGAATGGGATCCTGGGATAGCAGTGGTCATTCAGCATAATCTATTAATGGGTCTTGGCTGCTGCTCGATTTGAACCTTCCCTTTTTGGAGCGTTGACTAGTCTTTAATGCCACAATTTTCACTGTTTACATTTCGTTTGATCCTCATAGTAGGACTTACATTTCACCTGGCCACATTTATAAGGGGAAACATTCATGTTACAAAATTTAGTATGGGACCTTAAGTTTAGAGCCCTTTTGTGTTTTGGTCATGCTAAGTGGTTTGAGGACAGTGTTCTGCATTGCTTTGGTCCTGACTCTAGCTTGGGAACGCTGATCCCCGCTGAGGGAAGGCCTGCTTTTCAAAAGGACTTTGATCTGAGCCCAGATGCTGTTTCGGTGACTTGGGCGGTTCTCTTTCTCTTACTGGCTTTTTTTTTTTTTTTCTTGTTTAGAGGAAACTGAAAATAGATCCAGACTTTTATTCCTTTAATATGACTGTCTTAGAAACACAGGGACAGAATGTGTGAGGGGGTGCAGGGGGTGGGGGGAGCAGGAGAGTCATGGCCTCTGGAGCATCTGCATGGCTTCTGCTCTTTGAAGTGCCTGTGTGAGTAGCGCATGGCGTTTTCCCTCCCTGGACATGAAGTGATTCCTTGGGCAGAGGGGGAAAAGCACACACCAGAAATGAGGGGGAAACATGACTGGGAGGGAAGCAGGGAGGACACATACCTTTGGGAGTTTGGAGGGTGCCAGGGAGAGAATGACCCAGGATAATGAGGACTACATGCAAATAGATGGGTCGAAAAAAGTCATGAAATGTTGAGGTCTGGGGGTGTAATAGTTCTGTACGCTTTGGTTTTGTTTTTCCTCTTCACTGCTCATTGTTCTTAGAAGAACAATGCCTTCCAAGAAATATGGTTCCAATCATTGCTAGAGTGAGGATAAATCATTACTACGGAATCTTGTTGGACTAATCAAGTTAAACTACAGCTTTGGAGAAATTAGGTCAGTCTGCAGGACCCCTCACCCGGGACACACTGAATTTCAGGAAAGAGTAAGTAAGCTATGGTGGCTGCGCTCTCCTTCCGTGACTTAAAAAACAGATCATGTATAACCAGAGCGGGGTTAATGAAACTGATTTCTGTGTTATCCAGGGCACACTTGGTTTTCCACAAGTTTACCAAAGCCTGCTCGGTAGGAGAGAGGAAGTACAGAATTGGACAGCAATCACGTATGCCCAAGTTCATGTGACAATTCAGGATTAGTTACAGTGAGCCTTCGCATTAGGGCAAAGAGAAAAGCCATTTGCAGGTCAGAATGTCATGCCATGTTAGCACAGACCGGAGAGCCGAGAAGGGAAAGGATCCCAGTTCTTTTCTGAGTCTCCGTCAGACCCCTGGGAAAGTAGGGAGTCTCCAAAATGGGGGACAGATTTCAACTGTGGTCAGAATAGAGGCTCTCAAGCCATTCTGATTCTATATTAAAAAGTTTCAATTTATGATCACCTCCCTCAAATGGCATGCTCCCCACTCCCTCCTCCTCCTCCTACTGGGTTTAAGCCCTTCCTCCTAACCCAGCAGTCTGTTTACCACCTTTTCTAAAAGTCACTCTCCCTGTCGTGTGTTTTAGCCAGTTACCCAAGAGGAGAGCATGAGCCGTGCCCATCTCTAAACCCCGCTGCTCTGCGCACCGTCAGGCACAGTCAGCCCCATGTGACGTGTGCCTGGTTGAATGTCACTCAGGAGCATTCACTGGCTTACCTTACTGGTTCCTAGGACTAGAAATTCTGCAGAGACAGTTTGGTTTAGGGTGGGTTTCAGTCTGATTTCTGAGCTGTTGTAAAGTCATCTGGAATGCCACTCCTTTCCTTCTTTCTGCTCTGCGTCCCCCAAGTGCCTACTTGACCTCAACACTGGCTCCCTGAGGTGTGCACACCAGCTGCCAGCAGTTTTGCAGGGCAGGTCCTTGCTATTGTGTGTGCCCATGTTAAGGGGAAAGGAAAGCTGGGAATGTGTTAGGAGAAGCCCCCACACTTGTAACTAATCAAACCACTTCAGAACCAATCCCAGTGTCTTAATCTTGGCTCCCTTTGACTCAATCTTGAAACCAAAGGGTGGTGACATGGATTGACTTAGGTTAGGTGGCGCTCTCCCTGGAGCAGGTGCAGAATGAGCTTCCCTGAAGTGCATAAACTGCAGGAAGAATAGTTGGATACCTAACTGGAAATCTGACAACTGTCACAAAGGGGAGTATGGTGGTTGTGTGGGCAGCCAGCAAAGTCTGCTGTCATTTTCATTCAGATTTTTCTGGGAACCATTACTTAATGGCTATTCTGTTCTCCATATAGAGCCACTTATTATTGATGGCATGTTATCAAAAAGAATTAAGTAAAATTTAGTGAATGCTAAGTATTTAGTAATAATCAAAACAGTAAATTTGGGGTATGAGACTCTTCCCTCTATTAACTTGCTATTTCATTGGGGGTAGAAGACACACAAATAGGTAAAAGTTAAATAGCAATACAAGAGATGGGTGACAGTACAAGGCAGCAGCAGGATGACAGGCATCACACTGTTCACCCAGCATCTGGACTTTGCATTACTCAGTCGTGCATGCTTTTACTCTGGAAGGCATATGTCAGGCACTGTGGAGGTTACAGAGATGATGGAAAAGAGATGCTGGCAACTTTAGATTGTTAAAGCCCAATCAAGAAATAGCTTAACAGTCCTGGAGACTGGGACACAATGGCCTTCCTCACAGGAGCAAGCCACTAAGAACAGGAATCTAAACACAAGCAGGGGTTCCTGGGGAGCCCTCCAGAGTCCTGGGAGCCGGTCAGGGGAGGTTTCAGCGTCCTCTCTAGACAGCTCTGCCCCCTGCCTGGTGACAACTGAGCACATTGCTCAGCTGCTCAGAGCTCTGGGTCTGGGGGAGCAACTGGATCACGTCAGTGCTAAGGGCAGTGGCGGCCGTTGCACCCTTTGGTCGGTCACTACCGGCAGTGCTGCTTGTAGAAGACTTGAGGCCCAACCCTGTTTATTAGAGGATTGCTGGTACGGGGTCAGCACCCGCTGACCTGACTTATAATTAGTGCTCTTAGACCTGGTGTCTTCTCCTGAGAGTTATCCAGTCACATTTATGGACATTTCAGAGAATTAAGAAACAAAATAATATCCTGTTCATTCAAGACAATTATTGAGGGGCCTGCCTTGTACCAGGCACTATGCTAAGCTCTAGGGTCACAGTGATGATTCAGAATTGACCTGCCCCCTGCTGTCACAGCCTGCAGTCTAGGGGGAAGGCCGACAAAGACAAAGAGATCCATAAGATATTTGCCTATTGCGACGGTAAGAAGGAAACAGAACAGGCAAAGCTGAAGATTTGCAAGAGGGTTGAGATACCTTTAAGGCATTTTGTAAATGATCTACTGGGTTGAAATTTTTTTCCCAATGATTTCTGCCGATTAAATGCAAATAATTTTTTTTGTTTGTCTCTTAGGTACATTCTGCAGGTCCCTAATGAACCAAGGGAACCCACCACCGTACCCGGGCCCGGGTCCAACAGCCCCATACCCACCTTATCCACAACCACCAACGGGGCCTGAGGTCTATCCCCCAGGACCTATGGGAGGACCTTACCCACCTCCTCAGGGGTACCCCTACCAAGGATACCCACAGTATGGCTGGCAAGGTGGACCTCAGGAGCCTCCTAAAACCACAGGTACTGTGAACGGGGTGTGCATAGGTGCATATTTGGGTGTGTGAGCACAGTCCCATGTCACCAAAGGAAATGTTCACCTGTTTTCTTTGGCCAATAAGAAATTCTGGCCTTTGTGTGCCATGGTTGACGTTCTCAAAGCTTGGTGACTGCGTAGGGTGGCTTCTTATTCCTGAGAAGGACTTCTTTCTCAGGAAACCTGAGTCACTTCTTCCTGCTTCCTTCTTTCTCTTGTTGCCTCTGGGGCTGATGACTTCCTGGCCGACACGTGTGCCGAGGGCACCTCCTGGAGCCCTGGTGGGGGAAAGTACCAGTTGGGTTCTTGCTCTGACCGTCAGTTTTATCAGATTTAGCCTGTTGGGCTTATTTTATCAGCTGGTTGACCCTCAAGTCATCCTCTTGCCCCTGCTATTGGGGTTGGTTTCTTTTACTGATGTTTTCGTGATTCTTTCTAACCTGCTGGCTGAGTTTTCAGCTGGCACGTGGGTCCCTGTGTGCTGGAACAGTGCTGCTCAAAGTTTGCTCTGCAGACTGGTGCCAGTTCATGAACAGCTCCTGGGCTATAAGAAGATAAGCACAGAAAGTGAGAGAAAACATTGGAAAACCTTTAGGACATTTTGACATTTAAGCATTTTACCAAAAGCACCAGTCTGTGAAGGGTTAGAAAGGACGCATCTTGAGAAGCACTGTGCTAGATGTCTTAGTGACCTCTATGACTGTCACAGCCCTTTGGTTTGCGAAATAGTTGCTCTTAGAGCGTTTTCAGCTTAATTCTTACTGAGTGCTTACTAGGTGCCACGTGGTCTCCTAAGAGCTTTATGTACATTGACATTTAATCCTTGCAACAATCCAGTGAGGTTATTCCCATTTTATAGTGAAGTCATTGAGGCACAGAGTGGAGCAATGATTTGCCCAAGGTCACCCAGATAGAAGCGGCAGATCCCAGAACTGAATTCTGGTAGCTTGGCTTAAAAATCTGTACCTGTAACTTCTTGCTGTACTCTCGTCCCTCCCCTGTCTTTTCTGACCCACAGTTATCTGAATGTAGGGCCTTAGGCTGTCTGAGAGATGTTCCTATAGCTTAACCCCTTACTAATCAAAAGGAAATAACAGATTCGAGGATTTGAGGGTTCTTTAGAATGGGGGGTGCCATGGAAGAAGAATATGTTTAAGCAGGATTTCAACATGGAAAAGATAATACTTTTATAGTATCAAATCAGAGGCTGTGTTAAGATGGAATAGGTTTGAATACCTTTTAAAGATTTGGTTTATCTGGAAAGAAAACCGTCCAAGATTCTTTTTGCTGTAAGCTTTAATACCACACGCTTAGGAGAGTGGGGAAGTATAACCAGTAGGACCAGAGTAGCTGCCATCCAGGTCTGTGACATCACAGGGAGGCTTCCTGAAAACAAGTCTCAGTTTCTTGGTTTTCTGTTTCAAGACACGATAACCCTGTGATAAATGAAGGAAAGCAGACTGGAAAGACCACATAATATGTGATTCCATTAATGTGAAATTCAGGAACAAGCCAAACTAATCAATAGTAATAAAGATCAGAATAGTGTTTATCCCAGGCTACTGAGTAGGGGCAAGGTGGGGGTGGGGGTGTTGGTTATTGATTGGGAAGGCACAAGGGAACCTTCTAGGGTATTAATTAGGAATATACTTTAATCTGGGTGTAAACATTCTTCAAGCTGTACACTTCCTATTTGTGCACTTTCCTATGTGTTATATGTCAACAAAAAGAAAAGTCATTCCAGCATTTGGGTTATACAGTAGACTCAGCCCGGTGCCTGCCTGGTGTTATGTCTTTCACCTGGAGCCCTCATGGTCCATGGTGTGCAGGCCGATTCTGGACCCGTACTGTTTATACTGACTGAACTAGCATTTGGGATTTGGAACTTCATGGAGCTTGTCTAGAATGAGTGCTTCCTGGGCCTGGTGGATTTTGTCCCCTCACGCGGAATACACAGATTTCATCTTCTTTCTTTACCTTTGGTGTCATGTAAGTATTATGTCAATCTTTTTGAGAAAATAATATTGTAACTCTTCTTAGGATTAAAAGGCTCCATTTATCATGATTTCATAAATGCAGTTCAAAGCTGTTTAATGTCCTTTTCTACAGGATTTTGTTTCTCTGTTATCAGCTTGAGAACTGTTAACTGACCTGACCCATTCTGCACCCAGACACGGCAGGCAGGTGATGACAGACGGTGAAGTTCTTCTCTCACCTGGTGTCCAGGTTCTGTGAATGGGGCCCTATTGTCCCCTTACTAAGGGATGTACCCTTTAGGGACCCATTTCACTCCTTGCTCTTTTATTGCCTCTGGGATCCCCAGTCAAAATCATTCTTGGGGCTTGTACTCTGCCTTGTCTCTGAGCTGTCTATAGAAATGTAAGGTGTTTTCTCCAACTGGATGGTTTAGATTTATTTACTACTGCACATGCCATGTCTCAAGCTGAAGTTCAAGTGTGTAGTCCATTCTGTTAACAGCTACCTAGGTGGAAGCGACTTCTTTGTCCAAGGAGGGAAGGTCTTCTTAGCTGTTCTAATTGGTGTCTGGTAATTAGTAAGGACTTACTTAACAAAGATGTGTTGAATGGATGGGAAGGTAGGTGGGTAGATGGCTAACTGAAGCAGAACCTTCTTTGGTAGTCTGTTTATTGTTCAAAGTTTATTGTCCAGAAATTGTAGCTAAGAAAAATCTTTGTTTTTCCTCAGAAAACCAGCTTTTTGAAAACTGATTGGAAGCAGCAGGTGATTGTGGGAATAAGACTTTCCAGAGAGCAGTATGTCATGGGTCTCCTGACGTGATTTTTAATAATAATAACAATAACAACTGTAAAAACTAGTATTTCTTGAGCACAGTGTCTGGTATTAGCCTTACGTAATCTTCACAGCAACCCGGTAGCACCAGTCCCACATTACAGAGATGGAATCTGAGGCTCACAAAAATTGTATTTCAGTTAGCTATACTACAGGACATCACCCCAAAACTCAGCGGCTTAAAACAACAATGATTTATTATTTCTCATGATTCTGTGAGTTGGCTTCATGGGCTCTCTCCTGGGGTCACTTGCATGACCTAATTCAGCTGTCAACCTGGCTGGGGCTGGAATGTCCAAGATGGCCTCACCACGTGACTAGGGTCTTGGTTTGCCTCCATGAGGCCTCTTCTCCACATAGTCTCCCCGCTAGCCTGAGCTTCTTTGCAGGGCAGCGAGCTTCCACAAGGGTGAAAATAGAAGCTGCCAGGCTTTTAATAGCTGATCCGGCAGCTTCTGGCACAGCCGTCGTTACCCAGTACTCTGTTGTCAAAGCAAGTCACAGGCTGGCCAGATTCAGTAGGAGGGGAAATAGGTGTCATCCCCCCACTCTTTTTTAAAATAACTTTATTGAGATATCATTTATATATCACATAAGTGACCCCCTTAAGTGTATAATCCGGGGTTTCTCATTTACTCATGGAGCTGTACAGCTGTCATCACCATCTAGTTCTAGAACAGCCTCGTAACGAACCCAGCACCTTAGCAGCTACTCCCCGTTCCCTTAGCCCTCCCCCCGCATTAGCCTACTCCTGTATAGATTTACCTGCTCTAGACACTTCTTATCAGTGGGACCCTATCATGATACATGGTCTTTCTGACCAGCGTCTTTCACTTAGTGTAATGTTTTTAAGGTTCATCCACGTCGTAGCAGGTGTCAGGGCTTCATTCTTTGTGCTGCCAAATAATACGTACCTGTATGGACATACCACACGTTCGTTTATCCATTTATTAGTTGATGGATGTTTGAGTTTCTGCTTTTTTGTTATTATGAATAATGAATAATGGCCATTATAAACAATCGTATAAAATCACTCCCATCTAAGAGGACTGGCATGTGAACACAGGGGGAGGGGAACTGTTGATGAGCATCGTGGCAGACAGTCCACAACATTCCACTTTCTGCTCTCAGCAGTTCACGTCTCCCCCATGTGCAAAATACACCTGCTCCCCTCCAGTACCACCAGATGTCTCGTCCAGTAACTACAGCGGCTTGAAGTCCGGGATGTCACCGTTTCAGTAGCCTGTACGTAGCTAAGACCTCTAACCTGCCATGCTGCTCCCTTCACTCCCAACCCTCATTCCCACTCTGCCCCAACCTCCCTTCACATCCCTAGAGATCAGACAGAATATTACCTCCTCCATGAAGCTTTTCCTTGCGTCTTCCACACCTCCAGTAGAAGTTACCACCCCCCCGTGTGCTTCAGCCGCACCCTATAGAGCCTTCTGTTAAAGCACCGCCTTCGTCCATATTCAGTTTTTGTGTTCTGTCTAGTTTACCTCCTGAACGTCTGAATTCAGTCATCCTTGCTCTTGCCGTCTCGGTTTAGGTTTTCACCATTAGTTTTAGTCAAGACTCTCAAGGCTGCAGCTGACAGAACCTCAGCCTTAAATATCAACCGACCACAGAGGATCACAAAGAGGCCTGAGAAAAGCCTCCGAAATGATCCGCGGTGACTGAAAGAGATGAAAAGAGGCACTGAGGGGACGGAGACCGTGCAAGGAGCAAAAACACTGCTGTGCAGAAAAGGGAAAAAACAACCCTCTAACATTCTTTGACATAGTCTTACTGAAATAAGAGTCGGGTGCTGTCCAAAAAGGAACTCAGGTAACAAAAGCAGTTGGCCAAGAAGAATGTGAAACTGACCTCAGCCCAAGAACGAGGTCCTAAAGATCCATTCGGACAGCCAAATCTTGCCAAACCGGAATTTAAGGCTTTCTGCCGCAGGTGGGACTTGACATATGCTTTGGATATCTATTGCCACATAACAAACCACCTCAGCTCTTAGAGATTCTGCAATTTGGGTAGGGTTTGGCGGGAAAGCTTCATCTCTGCTCCCCAAGGCAAGCACTGGGGCTGGGACATGGACCATAACCCGTGTGCTGGGTTGAGTGTGTGTACTTTCTACCCTCCAGTGTGATGTGTTGGCTTTATATTTATGTCATGTCCAATGCAATGCAGAGGAAGAAACCGTGATGCTTCCGAAGGGAGAGAGGGAGGGGAGCATGATGACAGTGTTACTGCTGGGAGGGCTCAGAAGAGACCCATGCAGAGATGCTGTTAATCCTGCTTGTGTTCCAAACCAGCCTTGGGCTTCTCCACTTGTACTGGCTTTGTTTGACCCTCTTACTTACCCTGAAGGTTTAATTTAAGTTCAACATAGTCTGTCAATGGTTTCAGTGTTGATGAAATCTTGTACTTTTGGTTCATATAACAAGAAACTGTCCTTTCAATCAAAAAGAGAGATGTTTGGAGTCTCTTTCCCACTCCCTGCGTATGGCCCTTCAGGGTGGCCAGCTTGGGCCTCCCCGCTGCGTGACAGCCTCAGGTAACTGGGCCCCTTCCATGTCAGAGTGCAACCGTGGAAGCTGCCAGGCCTTTCTTTAAAAAATAATAAAAGAAACAAAAAACTCTTTGTTGAACTTCTAAGTTGGAAACAATTTCAGACTCACAAAAGCATGGCAGAAATAGTACAAAGCACGCTATACCTTTCACCCAGTTTTCCCTGAACCTTACGTAACCACAATGTAATGATCTGTCTGGCTTTTTCACTGCCCGGCCTCGGAAGTCTTCAAACATCACTCTTTTATTGGTCCAAGCAGCTACAGGCTGGCCTCGCATGTATTCTAGGGGAGGGGAAATAGACTTCACTCCTTGATGGGGCAGTGGCAAAGCCACATTGCCAAATGGCATATGGTTGGACTCTACCACAATTTCCCGTGGTGATAGGTGCACGAACTCCTGGTTGGTGAAGTAGAGATTTTTTAATTCTGTCACCAAAATTAAAATGACTCCCACCCATGCCTTAAATCACCGGAAGTGGGAGAGTCCTCAGATGATCACCCAGGTTAATCACCACGCCAGGCTCCTGGCAGACATCACTAATCAACCGTGGCTCTTTCGGCTCAGCCCAAATGTGGCTTCAGCCACTATGAATAGGCTTGAATTGTTAGGTAAGAGGAAACCATTTACTGTTCCTGCTAGGGTACCTGCCTCTTCTTGTGGACTTCACGAAGGCAGTTGCTTCTCTCCTTTGTCTCTGCTTCCAGAGCACCCAAAACAGTGCTGACACATGTACATGCTCAGTAAGTATGTGTTGGCTGAATGGAAACAGCACCCTTGCAAAAGGTGGTTGTGACTTCACGTTAGGTGTCTGGTCCCCTTTCCCTCTGAGACCCTTCCCTTACTATATAATTCCTTTGAGTCCAGATATGGGGGTTTTATAAGGCTTTTTGGGGTATTGATTTAAAATAAACTAAGTTCTACTTCAACAGAGCCCTTGGGGTGCCCCCATGGAGATCAGAAACCCGATCAGCCTTTGCTGGGGTTTCTATGCCTGTAGATCGGGAACTAAAAGTGACCCTATTATGGTTCTTTGTGATCTGAAGAAGCAAAAACAGAGTGGCTGCTCCAGAAGTTGCCCTGCTGGGTCACTGGCCAACCAGGGAGCAGTTAGAAGTGGCCTCTCCTTCCGTCCACAGTCACAGATGGGAGGGGGAAGGGAGGGGTGGTGGAATGGCATGTTTCTAACTCTGCACACTTTCCGGGTGTCTGCCTGCTCTCACAGTCGGCGTGAGTAGAGAAGGGGAAGGGATCTAACGGTCTAGCATCTCTGGCTAACTAGCTTGAGGTATGGAATTACAGCTTAGCTTGTTTGAACCTTTTATGCCTTTCTTCATCAGAAACTCTGATCAGGCATTTTTATTGCCCTGGGAAGCCTTTCTAGCATAAAGTCCAGCTCAGTACCTTCTTTCTTTGCCAGGTATCAGATGACAGAATGTCCCAGCAAGGACGCTGCATGGTGCCACCGAAAGCCACACTGGCTTAGAAATCTAGGTATAGTTCCTCCAGTTCCCTGGGTTTCTGTTCCCTTATCTGTGAAACTGGGATTACAGGAATGTGGTGAAGAATAAAGTAATATGCTCGTATAGTTTATGGCACCTTGATGGTCATTGAGGAAGTTAGTGCCCTTTCTCAGCCCACAAAAGTTTTCTGAACTTTTGCTTGTGGGGGGTGGAGGTGGGGGGGGTAAAGATAGGAAGCTGCCATGGGAAAGATGGGGAAGACAGTGACTGAAGGTCATTCCTGACCCTCCCTGAGAACTCCCACTGGCCTGAGGCAGCCCCACAGTCATCTCATCTGCAGTCAGAGCCACATAACTGGTGTCCCTCCTCTCACTTTTGCCCCCTGCCATTTTCTACCCAGACCCACTAATGGCTTCCCATGTCACTCAGATTGAAAGCCAGAATTTTTACAGTGACTAGCGTGGCCCTGTATGAGTAGGCTACCCCCTGCATTACAGAACTCAAGTTTGTGTGCCTGATGCTTCAAAAGGCCAAGACTCAAAACGTCAGAGTTTGGAGTAAGGAAAAGTTCATTGATGGAGAAGGCACCAACTGAGAAAATGGGTGACTTAATCGTGCCTCAGACTCATCTTGCTCGCTGAACTAGAGAAGGGTTTTTAAGGGGTTAGGGGGATCGGGTATGCAGAAGCACTTGGTGGGGCAAGTTTTAATTGGAGGACCCTGGCACTTGGCCATCTATGGTAAGGACATTAGCACTGGGTCTTCCTGGACAGTGGACCCTTCAATTCTGAAAGGGTTCCAGTGTTCAGGTTTCGCTTAGGTTCTGGTCCTTTGGTTTCATGTATGTGAGTGGGCGGGGGGGGGGGGGGGGGGGGGGGGGGGGGGGCCGCGGTGGGCAGGGAGTGGTAAGACTTTGGTTCCATGTACAGCTGGAGGTCAAAGTCCTATTCTCTGCTCATGCTTCTGCTGCATGACATGCAGTTTTGGTCTCTCGTGTCTGGAAAACAACTGAGTATCTTGTTAAACAGAATAGGACCATTTTGAGCTATTTCTGTGGTTTCCCTGCATGCTCTGCTCCATCTTCACAGATGGCGCTGTTCACTTCACCAGCCCCACTTCCACTGCTGCACCTTTGTATTTGCCACTCCCCTTCCCTCTGCCTTGCGCTTGCCTCAGAAGTCTATGCAGCTTCTGTCCTCTCTTGGTTCTTGCTCAGCTGTCACCTAGTCAGAGGGGCCTTCCATCCACCTCCCCACTCTCACCGCCCCATTTAATGAAACGCCCCGATGTGGCTCTCTCTGGCCCTGTTCTTCCCACCTCTTTTCCCTATCTACCATATGGTTAATGTGTCCCTTGGCTGCCTTCTGCCTCCTCCTGGAATATAAGCTTCTTGAAGGCAGGGACTTTTGTATGTTACTCCCTCACTCAATTCCAAGTAGTTGTTGAATGATTGAGGGTCCCCCTTCCCTAACACCCTCTGTCTACACAGGTATCTTGTGAGGCATTCTCCTTCAGGCCTTACCCTGGGTTCCTGCCAGAATCCTGGGAGTGGCCTGAAGGAGCTGCTGCTAACTGAGTTTTTGCTGAGTGTCGGGCCTGGTGCTGACCACTGTTCATCCTCTCTCATGTGACTGGCATGGCAGCCCTCTGGAGTGGCGCTCATTAAAGAAAGGAGTTTGCCCAAGGTCAGACAGTGGCAGATGGGCCTGCACCAACACCTTTAAGACTTTAACCAGGCCTGTCAGAATTGAAACACTCGTGTTTCAGACCCAGCAGGTGGGTCTGGACACACACACTCCTTGTTATGTGAAAAGAAGAGACAGATCCAGTAGCCACAAGGAGGGAAGTCTCCAGAGAGGGGGGAAAGAAGATGAACAAGGAAGGAGAATGAGATGGGGACAGTATGCTTCCCAGACCTAGCACAGTGACTGGGAGGTAGCAAGGCTTCCAGGAAGATCTACTGAAAGAATAAATCCCCAGGGCCTGTGCAGATAAAAGCACAGAACCTGGGGGTAAATGGGAGAGGTGGTCTGATCTAGCCTGAACTTGGCCCTTCAACTAGGAGAAGACAGACTGCTTATGGGGTCCCCCTGGGATTTGTAACTCTTAACAAGGGCTCCGACATCAGCAATTTCTCTCAGCCTTTCCCTACCCCAGAGAGGGCATAGACCTTCATGGTTCATTGAGCTTAGAACTTGCTGGTCCTTGCTGTGGAGGGGAAACTGCTCCTTCTTACTTTTCGCAGTGTTTTGAGGATCTCCATCTTGTTTGGAGGCTTTGCTACTGGCCTGGCTTCCGGTTACATGTCGGAGGTTTTGGTGGGAGCAGTTTCTCACCTAACCCTTGGGCACAGCAGAGTGAAAACTCCATGCTAAGGGCTTAAACATTTCTTTTGCCCTCCTTAATAGTTTTTTATTATTAGAGACCGACATTTCAGAAAGCTTTGAGGCCCATCACGGTTTGCTCCGCCGCCAGATTCCATTAGCTCCTCAGCCTCTCCAGGCCTCTCCGCCACATGACCTTTGCAAACGGTCTTTTCTCTGCATGGCTTGGACATTTTTTTTTTTTTTTTAACCTCTCTTGGCTCATAGTAGTGCCCCCTATTAATCCTTTCTATCTCATTCTTGTGTCACTTAAGTGACATTGAGTGGTACTTCCACACCGCAGTCTGGATCAGCTCTCCTGAGTTCAGAGTGCTGTCTCGGTTTGCCCTTCTACAGCCTTGGCTCTCGCATAGAGTTGAGGCCTTCCCTGCTGGCTGAAAGCTCCTTGGTAGCAAAGACCTGGTCTGATTTGACTGACCCCTTGCTTCTCTGGCAGCTACTTGTTGAGTAACTAAAGATGAAGAAGAGCATAGAGATATGCAAGAGAGAAGGCAGGGTAGGATTCTGGAATAAGCTTTTACAAGTTGTTAAACTCTGCGGTTTGATTTACAGAAAACCCTGCACTGTTTCTCCCTCCCTCGTGTTACTCATTTCCTGGGGGGGAGGGGGGAAGGGTCCAGGATCTGAGCAGAATGTGCTTCGTGTATCAGGGCTGGAGCACTGTCACAGTGCTGGCAGTCACAGACACGTAAGTCACCAGGACCCATGTCACCAAACTACAGGGGTCCATTTGCCTGTGCACCTTAAAGCCCAATAAAACGCAAACCGGAGTTTGCAGCAAAGTTGAACTGGTTTATTAGTTAAGGAAATGGTGCCGAGTCTGGAGACATGGATAAGCTGGTCAGTGCTCTCAAGTCTGACTCCTGCACGGGGACAGGTTATATGGGGGGGATTATTCATCGTGGTGAATAAGGGAGTTGGGGTCGTGGGCAGGGAGGAGGTGATCATTACATCAGGTCCCAATGTCAGCCATGGTGGGAGTTCTGTCTCGCTTCGTGAGGATGTGGCCTCATCTCATGGGTGAGGGGCTTAAACACAACTGAGGTCAAAGTGTTATCTTTACTTTGATGGAAACTCCATGTCTGTGATCTGTAGATCTGAGTCTTTATTCTTCAGACAGTTAGATGCTGACCAGAATCTGATGTCCCAAGGGCCTCATGATTAGAGAAGGGACTAGATGGACAGAAATGAGAACGGGTCATGTTAGAGAGATGGAGTTTCTGCATGGTTCCTCCAAGAGGTTAAGCTTTAGGTCACTCTTTCCTTCACTGGTCCTGAAACATAGTAATAAAGCTCACTGAAAACATTTTTGAAGATCCCCCTCATAGTCCAAATACCCCATCATCTCAAATCATTTTTGTGGTCTTATTCTAGGCAGTTCTTGCTCCCACGCCCTTGTCAGTGGTGCCTGGCTGCGGTTGTAGCGTAGACACCATTGTCTGCTCTCCCCGCCGCACACACGCACTTTGTCATAAGCAACTTTCCTGGAGGGTGGGTTTCTCAACACAACACTATTGACATTTGGACTGGATAAATCTTCTTGGTTGGGGGAGGGGCTGTCCTGTGCATTGTGGGATGTTTAGCAGCATCTCTAGCCTCTTCCCACTAAATGCCGTAGTATTTGGTCATGGGTGACTATCAAAAATGTCTCCAGCCCTGACTGGTGTGGCTCGGTTGGGCATCATCCCATAAGACGAAAGGTTGCTGGTTTGATTCCTGGTCATAGAGAGGCACAGGTTGCGGGCCTGGTCCAAGGTCTGGGTGCATGCCAGAGGCAACTGATCAGTGTTTCCCTGCTCCTGTTTCTCCCTCCCTTCCCCTTTCTCTAAGAATAAATAAATAAAATCTTTAAAAAAAAATGTCTCCTGACATGACCAGATGTCCCCGAGGGGCCCGAATCACCTTCCTTTGAGAACCACTGCTGTCGTCTTCAGAATGAAAAATTTCAGCTGGCCATTGCTTTTGAGTTCAGTGGAGGGAAAGGTCTTCCTAGTCGCCTTCATCAGCAGTTGAAAAGTACATGGCTTTTTCTGGTGGCCTGCCCAGGACGCAGGCTCCGGGAACTTGGAACTATAAAAAGCTCCCTCTTAGCTCTGACTGGACAGGCTTTGTTTCTGAGCCTCTTTGCTGGTACTGGAGAATCTGGGTGTTTGATACCAATTCCTGGATTAAAACCAGCAGAATAAGAAGAGTTTGAGGCCAGCGGTCCAAGTTTTGAACATTTAATATTAACTTTTAATCACTAAATAGTTAATAAATACTAATGAAATAATAGCACTAGTCCTTATCAAGTAGGTACTGTGTGTTAGGTGCTTTTATATCTTATCCACCCTCTGAGGTAGGTCTTTCCTTATCCCTGTCCTAGAGATAAAGAAACTGAAGCCGAGAAAGGCAAACTGGTTCATGATCCCACGGCTAGGAAGAGGTGGAACTGAGACTCAGACCCACCAGTCCAGCCCCAGAGCCCCTGCTTCCGAACAGCTGTCACTTACTGAGCTCCTGTTAAGGTGCTGACGCGAGACAGAGGGCACTCTGGGCACGGCTTCAATTCTTGAAATAGTCCTTCGGGGTAAGTGAGATTATCCCAGATTTTACAGACGTGGAACCAGAGTCTTCGAGAAGCTACAGTGTCTGACCCAGAGCCTGACATGCTTCCATGTGCCATGTGGCCTCCCATGAATGAGCAAAAATACTTTATAACTTCGTCTTCCTTTTCCCCTTGGAATCACCACCCACTCAGTGCAAAATTGTTAAGTGCCAGTGAAGTGCTTTCTGCAGTTTAGTACCAGGCACTAAATACGTTGCCATTTCTAATTAGATCTTATTCAGGTGCCCTGCGTACGCGATCTCATACCATCTACGCAGCCGTCCTGTGTCTCCCACCTGGGGGATGAGGAGACCGAGCTTCAGGGAGGGAATGAATTTGCTTAAAGTCAAGTAGTAACTTGCTGAGCCATGAATTGAACCCAGGTCTGTCTGATTTCAAATTGTATCCTTTTATGCTCTTTTGTATTCTGTTAGGGGATATCCTTAAAATGCTTCAAAATTAGCAATAGCAAGCACCATTCACAGCAGTAAAGGAGGCGGCCTCTGTGAGTAAGGCTAGTTCTCTCTGGGACACTCGGCTGCAATGCCTTTTTTGTTTTTTTTGTTTGTTTGTTTTTTTCACAAAGCAGATGAGGTTGGTCTTCAGGGAGTGTCCTGGGCTCTCAGTCCACATGCTTGTGACTTCAGGCTTTAGTCGGACAGGTCTGCCCGGGGAAGCCCAGCACTTCGATGGAGTCCCCCTGGAGACTGCACTGGGTCTGGTGGACCTGAGGGTCACAAGGACACTGGGGGATCATAGGCTCCTAAAAACTGCCTTGGGTTTTTCCATCTTCTCAGATAGAGACGGGATCTGTTTTAGTCAAATACATGCAAAACACTCTCTTTTGCTTTTCAAAAGCCTTGGCCTGCCCAGCACTCGGGGGTAATGGAGTATGAAAAAGCAACCACTCTCCACGGATCCAGTTTCCTCAGCTGGCCCGAGGGACATGCTGGTGCCTGCTGGTGCCTGCTGGCTGGGAGCAGGCTGGGTCGGCCACACTGGCCGGCCCAGGGAAACAGAAGGTGGTCAAAGTCTTGCCCTGCTCCCAGGCTGTTTGGCTTCATTGTTCCTAGGTTTTCACATCTAATGCTACTTTTATTCAGTCTCAAAACATGCCAAACACATTCCCTGCCTCTGTCACATAAGCTTTTAAAAGTCAGGTTGAAGTAAACAATGAGGAAATTGGTTTGGGGGCCAGAAGAACTGCGCTGGGTAAAAGGCAGCTAGGGGAACTGGGAGGCGCAGCTGGGCCAGAGTAGGTCAGTCTCTAGGACCGGAGCCAAGGCTGCAGTGTTGGCCCCTCCCTGGGAGTGTGGGGTTTCTGGGGGTGGCAGGGATCTTTCCTAGGACTTACTTCAAGGAGGTATTAGCTGTGCTGGAGGGCCAGCTCCAGGATCTGTGCACAGGTGGTGTGGCCCAGCGCCAACAGGCACCTGGCTCCTGCTTCCCAGTGGTCAGTGTGGTTAGCCACCAGGGGGGAAGTCTCCATTCTGCTTATGTTGTGGCTCCCCAGAGCTGCGACGCTCTGAGAAGTGGGACATGCACGACACAGGATGACTGTAACTCCAATGCCAACAGTGAAGATGAGGAGGATTGGTGTCCATATCACCAATGAGGGCTTAGCCCAGCAGACATAACATGGGTGTGGTGGCCAAGTCTAGCACGACTGGGGGCCAGGAGAGTGGCTTCTCCAACCCCTGCTTAGTGCCACTCTGTCTACCCAACCTGCGACTCCTGGATTACACCTGTGTTCTCACACACAGAAGGGGGGCTCACTTTTCAATGAACTTCTTAAATTACAGAAATATGACTTTCTTATAGAAAGTAAATAATACCCAAAACTTTGCTACCAGAGATGGTTGTTGACATTTCGGCATATATTTGGTTTGTGTAAGGTGCAGCCCCTTTTTGAAATTCAGCTAGAATGTTAATCTCTGCCAAGGGGACATATTTGCAGCTAATGTCATGCTACATAAAAGTGTGGTTGAGTAGTTTTTGTTTTATTCTTCATTTTAAATTCATCACGCCCAGGTAACCTCAGCAGCATCTCGGCCGCAGAGAACATGCAATTCTTTACTAAGGGGCAGCGCTCGTTTTTCACGGAGGCCTCAATTTTTCAAACATCAGACTCAGCGCTGCAGGTCATGTGGGGTTTTTTCCCCCGAGTCTAAATTATTCTTGTTTTTAAGAATCTCAGTACAGTGGAAAGCTCTACAATGCAGATTGCTTTTCCATTTAGCCCTTTATCTACTTTATAAAATAACAGCAACAATAATAGCTGTAAGTTATTGTCTGTTTACTTTGTGCCTGGCACTTAGCTAGCTGCTTTTTGAGGAGTTAATCCTATAACAATCCCAAGAGGTAGAGGAGTTAATCTTTTAATCTTTAAACAGTTGCAAGAGGTCAGTGCCATTATTGTCTCCATTTTCCAGTGAGGAAGCTGAGCCACCGGAAGCCGGAAACCCAGAGATTAAGGAAATGGCATTTTACTTAACGTAAACGGACTATGCCAGGTATAGCAGGGGTAACCCCTGAGCCCAGCAAACCTGTATCTGCAGGAGCTGGACTGTGAGGGACACAGAGATGAAAAGGACCTGGCTTCCACCGGTTGAGCTGAGCTGACAGGTGGGTGGGGCTGAGAGACCCTGGGGACAGACCAGTGAGTGGATCGTGGCAGTGTTTGTGGCCTGCCCTGGTTTTCTGCTGTTCCAGACTTGCCTCCGCTGCTCCTTGAGGGAATGGCTCCCTCCTCCAGGGAATATTGACTTTCCTGTGGACTCATGGGAAAGCCTTATCAGCTCGCAGCCAGGGGCTTGCTGCTGTCAGGGCTGCCACCCTTTCAGTTTTGGGAGGTCAGTACTGCTCCCCTCTGCTCCCCACTGCGGGGCTCTCAGCGGCCTCTCCTCATTTGATCACAGGTATCTCAGCAGTCCAGGCTGAGATCCTGATTGGAAAAGGTGGCACATTCCCCAGGGATGCCCTTACCCATCCTGTCTTTCAGACTTCAGAGGTTTCTGAAGCTAGAGAAGAGATTAGAGCCCTGCCCCCACCCTCCACACATAACACACCCCCACAACACACAGACATATGCGTTCTTCTTCTAGGGGTTGTACCTGGGGTGTGTGTGGTGATGTGAGAAGCTTTCTCCTTGGGGTCCAGGGAACAGACCCTTTTCCCAGGGACACACCTGCTTGAAGACCATAAATTGGGAACAGCCTAGGAAAGATTCTGATGCTTTTTCCTTTAAGGAAAAAATTTCCACTAGACTTTTTTAGTAGTGTGTTGGTTCCCTTTGAGCTTTTCCATTTATCCTTGAAATAAGTTCATTTGGTAGCCTGGGAGACCTTGTCCACTGGAGCATTTGCAGGAGACTATATAAGATTATATTTGAGCTGTTCTTAATGGGGTAAAAATGGGTTTTTGCTTTTGGGGGTATGTGTCGCGTGGGTAGTTTATGAAGGATCAATACCCTCCCATCCCCCCCACCCCACAAAAAAGCCCTATCATTGTACCCATGGGCAGCTGTGGGTAACCATGAACTCCTGAAGGCTCCCAAGGGGCCCCTCTGGAGAAGGTATTTTTGACTGTGGGGGCCCCCTCTCCCTGGCATAGCCAGGCTTGGGACCCTGAGCTCGTTTTGCTCACTTGATGCTCTCCTAAGACCTCCTCCTAGTCAGGCTGATTCCTTCTGGGATAAAGCTATGGCTCCAACACCAGGGATGACCCTCAGCCCTTTCAGGAAGGTTCAGAGTGAGCCAAGATCTCTTGAAGGCTTTCAACTGACAGAAGTAGGAGTGACTCCTTCCTTAAGAACTTAAGGTAGAACTTCCAGTCAAGATGGTGGCATAGACAAACATGACTCATCTCTTTGCACAACCAAATCAAAATAACAACTAAAGTATAAAACAACCATCACTCAGAACTGTCAGAAATTGAGTTGAATGGAAGTCTGACAACTACGGAATTAAAGAAACCACATCCATCCACATGGGTAGGAGGGGTGCAGACATGGAATGGGCTGGTCCCACACCCATGTGTGGTGGATTAAAATTCGGGAGGGATATCTTTGTATTGAAGAGTCCCAGCCCCACACCAGGCCCCTCGGCACAGGGTTTCAGAGTCAGGAAGATAAGTCCCCACAACTTCTGGCTGCAAAACCCAGCAGGGATTGAGTCAGTGGAAGGAACTTCTGGAGCCCCAAGTAATTCCTTTTAAAGAACCCACACACGGACTCACCTACTCAAACTCATTCCCTCTGAGCTCCAGCACCGAGGTGGCAGCTTGAAGGACACCAGTGGCCAACAGGGAGAGGCTGAGGTGTTCGGCATCGAGGCAAGCACAGGCCAGTGTCCCTTTTCTGAGTCCTCCCCTCATAGAACCACAGAGCCAGCAGGCTGGTACCATGTCTGAGACTCCATCAACCTCGCAAACTCTGTTTGACCCACCTTGGAGATCTCCAGAGACTCCGCCACACTCAACTCTGGTCTCGGCTCATACTGAACAACTTCCTAAATCCTCTCAAACAAGCAACAGCTGGTCTCAGTGAGCCCCAGGCCTGGCACTAGCAACAGCCAACCTAGATTCACAGATTGGCTTTTCCTGGGAATCTCTAAGCCCAGCATGAGTAGCAGCCATCTCAGATAGTTTTATAGCTCAGGCAGGGTGGCCCAGGCAAAACACAGGTGGGGGCTGACCTTGTCCTCCACTGCCAGGGAAACCCCAGGACTAACGCACCCATGGACAGCTCCAGACCACGTCGGAGCACCACCACCCTGCTCCTGCACAGCTGATCTTCCACGGAGGGCCGAGGTTGGTGGTCAATGGTCACAGCCAGTCCTTGCAGCTGACTGGCCTGGGTAAAATCCCTCCCATTCATCTGCCAACAGCAGCCAAGGCTCAATGACAAGAGGAAGGTGTATTCAGCCCACACAAAGGGTGCACCTCGATTACCCAGCTTGAGTGATAGGGGAGGCTGTGCCACTGGACCCTCCAGGACACCTACTACATTAGGCCACACTACCAAGACACAGAGTCAAAGCACCTGTACTTAATACATAGAAACAAAGACAGGGAGGCTGCCAAAATGAGGAGACAAAGAAACATGGCCCAAATGAAAGAACAGATCAGAACCCCAGAAAAAGAACTAAACAAAATGGAGATAAGCAATCTATCAGATTCAGAGTTCAAAACACTGGTTGGTTATAAGGATGCTCAGGGAACTCAGTGAGGACCTCAGCAGCTTAAAAAAGACCCAGTCAGAAACAAAGGATACATTAATTTAAATAAAGAACAATTTACAGGGAAACAACAGTAGAGTGGATGAAGCCGAGAATCAAATCAATGATTTGGAACAGAAGGAAGCAAAAAACAACCAAGCAGAACAAGAAGAAGAAAAAATCCAAAAAAATGAGGGTAGTATAAGCAGCCTCTGGGACAACTTCAAGTGTTCCAACATTTGCATCATAGGAGTGCCAGAAGGAGAAGAGAAAGAGCAAGAAATTGGAAATCTATTTGAAAAAATAATGAAAGAAAACTTCCCTAATTTGGTGAAAGAAATAGGCATGCAAGTCCAGGAAGCACAGAGAGTCCCAAACAAGGTGGATTCAAAGAGGCCCACTCCAAGACACATCATAATGAAAATGCCAAAGGTTAAAGATAAAGAGAGAACCTTAAAAGCAGCAAGAGAAAAGAAGTTAGTTACCTATAGGGGAATTCCCATAAGACTGTCAGCTGATTTCTCCAAAGAACCTTTGCAGGCTAGAAGGGATTGACAAGAAACATTCAAAGTCATGAAAAGCTGGGACCTACAGGCAAGATTACTCTACCCAGCAAAACTATCATTTAGAATCGAAGGGCAGGTAAAGAGCTTCCCAGACAAGAAAAAAACTAAAGGAGTTCATCATCACCAAACCATTATTATATGAAATGTTAAAGGGACTTATTTAAGAAAAAGATGATCAAAACTCTAAACAATAAAATGGCAAAAATACATATCAACAATTGAATCTAAAAACAAACTAAGCAAACAAGAGGAACAGAGACAGAATCATGGATGCAGAGAGTATTTTGATGGTTGCTAAATGGGAGGAGGGGTGTGGGGAAATGGGTGAAGAGGTGAGGGGATTAAGAAGTACAAATAGGTAGTCACAGAATAGCCTTGGGGATGTAAAGTACAGTACAGGGGATGGAGTAGTCAAAGAACTATACCCATGACCCATGGACATGAACAATGGTGTAGGGATTGCCTGAGGGAGTGAGGAGTGCTAGGTGGAAGGAGGCAAAAGGGGAAAAGTCAGGACAACTGTAATAGCATAAGCAATAAAATGTAATTTAAAAGAAATTTAAAAATTAACAACAAAAAAAAAGAACTTAAGGCTTCTTGGGTCTTCATATTTTTAAGTAGTAAATGCTTCAGAAAATAGTCAGCTGAGCCCTTTCTGCAGCCTACTTTCAAGACAGACTGGAAACAGCTTTTTCAACTGAAGTAAAACTTCAAGAGAGATTATTCATTTAGTTGTCATTCATTCATTCATGTCTCCTATACACCAGGCCTACTGAGTGTGCCCTGTGTGAGGCTAGGGGCATAGAATGGTAAGTGACACTGGAGTCTTCAGCAGTTTTATCCAGGTAGAATCAGGATCTAGGGGTCACCAGCATTCATCTCAGGTCAAAAGGAATTCCTGAACAGGACCATTCCCCTGGTCAAGCGTGGGAGTAGGGTGATGAGGAAGGGGGTTGGCAGAAAGATTCCTGGTGGTCGCCCACTCCAGCCTGCTGATATGGGGTTATTGCCCAGCAGCCTGACATCCACATGGAGTTGGGCTCGGGCAGTACTTGGGGGAAATAGACACCTCTTTTACCCCATTTCCACGGCTCTTGTTCAGTCTTTAAAAAGACCTTGATTCAGTGTATAAAATGAAAAACTGTCTATACTTCTACCGGCTTTAAGTAATACCCATGTTGCTTCCAGGTGTCTCAGCTATTAGGGAGGCCTACCTTTTGTGCTGTAGGTCGCTCTGTCTTGGGAGTAAGAGGAGCAGCTAGAATATACTGAGTGCCTACTGTCTGGTAGTCACTGGCCTTTGTGGAGTAGCTCCTTAAGTCCCTGAAGAATCCAACGAGGGGACAGGTGCTATTATCATCTCCATTTGACAAGCGAGGAAGGTGAAACTGGGAGAGGGTGTCCAACCCCAGGGCCACCTTTCCCCATCTCTACAGTCTTCTGTGGAGAGCTGCGAAGCCCAAGAGATTGGGGTCTGCTTGTGCTGCAGTCCGGGGAGGGGTACTGCACTAACGATGACAGCAGGGCTGCAAGAGTGTGCCCTAGCTTGCATGTGCCAAGCTTCCGGAGTTTGCTGAGAGTCCCTCTGTTCTCCAAACTGGCACTATAAATAAACCCACCACTTTGCAGCTAAAACCTGCACAGTGGATGGGAAGCAATGAGATGGCTTCCGTTATTTCTGGCATACCAGAGGCACCCTGCATACCCACTCCACCTCCACGGCTAACACCACTTAGTGTCCTGCCATAGGGTTTTCATCGCAGGGATTAGCCTGTCTCCTCCTGCTTCAGGTGGTTGGCTGGTCATGACATTGGGGACCTTCTTTCATCGATCTTCAGTGACAAGCTGGCTAGAACTGGTACAGTTGACTGTGGAAGGAGTTGCTTCCCTGATCTCAGCCCTGTCTTCCCGACTAGCAGAGTTCTAGTCACAGTTCTATAGGCCTGGGCACCTCTCTGTCTCCCCCTCTCCAATGGGGACATCTCTGGCCTCACATTTGCCAAATGACACATCTCAGTGGAGGAGGTGGTGGTTTTCAGGACCCTTTGTTACTTTCAGGTGGCTGTCCGCTTGAGGCACTCAGCAGAGCTGAGCCCTGCCCCTTTCTTTCCGCATCTGTAAGGGTGGCCTTTGTTGCTCTGAAGTGGGGGGCAGTGTGCCATGAGGCGTTGAGGGTCATAGGGGTGGGGACAGTGCTTCAAGTGGGGTTTGCGCCGAATCACCTCCTCATCGTGTTCACTGAGAGTGGTCGCCCTGCCCCAGCCCTGACGTAGAAAGCATATATAACAGGCCTCCAAACTGAAGTGTGTTCAAATGAACACACATCTTTTACTGTCGCAAAATTGAGCCTGACAGTGGAGGAAGAAAGCAACCGGGGTGTTTTGCATAAATATATCTGCTAGAACTGTTAATCAGTAACGCAGGAATCTGGTACATGTTGAAGCCAGTTGTGGTGTGTATACCTAAGATAACAATGCGCTCTGTGCTCAGTAAAAACAATATGGCAATATTTGCCTTGCTAAAAAACACAGCGAGTGCTGTTTGAATGAGCCTCCCGAGGCCAGCACTCAGGGTGAGTCAGACTCCTGTTGCCGATAACCGGGCAGCCTGTGCCCACCCGTGCCTGGACGCTGAGGGCAGAACCCAAT
Source organism: Macrotus californicus (assembly GCA_007922815.1). NCBI lineage: Eukaryota > Metazoa > Chordata > Mammalia > Chiroptera > Phyllostomidae > Macrotus > Macrotus californicus. The sequence continues at coordinate 48,955 of VMDR010001268.1, read as the reverse complement.
AGCTTCCTTCTTAGTGATCTCCGCCCATTTGGGCAGCTTCCAAAGAGCTAGCTCCCTTCAAAGTGACCTCTTCATTTCCCCTCCTGTAATTTAGTATCTGAAAACCAAGAAAATAATAGTTTTTCTTATTTCCACTTAGTTTTCCCCCCAAATCATGGCAGTTGTCTTACATTCATGGGCCACTGACATTAGAGATTTGTGGTTTCTGAGTCTGTTTCTGCTCTGCTCTTGCCATTTATCTCTCTACTATGTTTCCGTGATTCCAAGAATCTTTCACGCTGCTCAGCGGGGTATGAAATAACAGATCGTGTGTTAATCACCATCACTGCCCTTCCCTTCCTGGGGCAAGGGAGCCAGGCCCTGAGGACTCTGTCAATCAGGAGCAGCCAGGGCCACTCTCAAATGATGTCCACTTCCGGGTGCACCACTCACTCGCCGTCCTTTCTTTAAATTTTCTTGTATTTGCAAAGGGAAGAGAAAGGAGATCAGGGTGGTAACATCGACGTTCCTCTCTCCTTAGCTCCTTGTAAGGATCTCCCCGATTTTTAATACAGTTGTGTTTATTATCGGTCCCACCCAGAGCGGCATGTCACTGGGCGCTTCCTCGATAGGTCTTTGGCTGTTCTTTCCAAGTGGTCTGTGAGCTGCCTCAGTCAAGGAAGGCTCTTATTCCTGGAACTGCCTGCAGGGGTGGCTGCGTCAGGAAAACGAGAAGTGAGCCCAGGAAGGGGAGAGAGGCTGAGGAAGGTGTCAGTGACAACAGCTGCTTTCTCGTCTGTACATCCCCTGCTTGTGAGATGCAACCTGGAAGGGTCTTCAGGCAGGAGTGTAGGTGGGCACACAGGCAGGCAGAGTGAACTTTTTGGATGACAAGGAATGCCTCGAGCTAGCCGGAGTCCAGGCTTGCCCCAGGAGACTGCAGGATCGGTTCACGCGACCAAACCACGGAGATCTGAAACAGCTGCGGAACAGAACATCCCTGAGCCATCAGCATCCAGGTTTTGCCTGCTGTGAGGCTCAGCTCTGGAGTCTTCCCACCTCCCCTGCCACCACCAAGGGTGCTGAGGAACCTGGAACCCTCAGGAATAAGCAGAGGAAACGGTGTGGGGTTTTGAGTGTGTGGCAAAATATTGTTAACACAAAAGTTGTCATTGTAACAATTTTTAAATATACAGTTCAGTGGCATTAAGCACATTGTTATGCAGCTATCACTTAATTTTCCCAAATTAAAACTCCATACCCATTAAAGATAATGCCCCTCCAAACTCCTGGCAAGCCTACTTTCTGTCTACGAATCTGACTGCCCTGGGTGCCTCATGTAAGTGGCATCACACAGCACTTGTCCCTCTGTGTCTGGCTTATTTCCCTTAGCATGATCTCCTGAAGGTTCACCCGTACTGGAGCTTGGGGTAGAATTTACAAGAGTGAGTCATATCCCACTGTATGGACAGACCACATTCTGTTTATCCATTCATCCACCAGTGGGCACCAGGCTGTCACCACCTCTTGGCCATTGTGAATATGCCATGAACATGGAGGCTGTGAACAAACACCTGTTCGAGTCCCTGCTTTCAGTTCCTTCGGGTGTTTAAACCCAGGAGCAAGGTGTCTCTGAAGGTCAGTTTCTGATGAGTCACCTTTCCTCACGGAGGGTAGAATTGCAGATCAAAAGTCAGCCTTCCTCACCCTCTAATTTTAGACTCCGACATAACCACCACTGGTCACTGGTCACACCATGTGGCGTTTTGATACTTGATAGGCCTCCACGCTAGAATTCCAGTTGTACACATTACCTGTCATTGACAACACTCGGTTGTGATTGTGGGGGCACCCTTGTCACTTGGAGCTGGGCATGGCATTAGGCAGTGCGCCTTATTACAACTGGCTGGCTCCAGGGGATGCAGGCTCTTGCTGACTTTGCCCCTCCTGACCCAATTGGGTTGACCTTTTGGCCTTGTCCCCAGACCAGGCTCCATCTTGGGACCTGACACCCTGAGCCCACTGACAACCGAGGCTGAGGCCACTTGTCTTGCACTCACAGCAGCTTTGTGCAGGCACAGAAGTGTCCTCCACGTCTGCTGGTTCTTGTCATCTCTTTCCATTCCATCCAGTTCTTAGACGACATTTAGCATGATTAGAATTAGATGTGACTTTTTTTTTCCTACAGAAAGTAAGATCTTTATCTGAAATACCTTGGCATTTGGAGCCATTGTAAGGTCTGGTTTTCCTGCATCCGCTCAGAACCAGTCTTGGGGCCCTCAGGAATTGGTGAGGTGTGCACACCTGGGGAACAATGGGCTTTTGACGGATTCAGCTGTCCCGCCAGGGGTCTCTCCGGAAAAGACCTCCTTGGGCTGGTGCCCCTCTGTATTTGCCTGGCCAGTGAGGAGGTGGAGATGGCTGGTTGTGAAATTCTTATCTTGAGGGTTACATGATTATTCTCTGTGTTAATTTCTTATTAGAAATTCTCCAAACCCACAGAGGAGCCAACTCCAATCTCTTCTGCGCAGCCAAGGCCACTAAGAGCAGTCACCAGTGCCCTGGTAGAATTGAGCCCATGATAGGGTGAGGCCCCAGACCGTGGGCCCCACGACCCTTGTCAGTAGGGCAGCGACCCTGTTACTGTCTGCTGTAGCTGCCTCTCCCTGTCTGGAGGCTTTTGGTGCTGCATGTTGGCTGCCACTTCATGTTCCTAGTTCCTGTCCCCCTTGCACTGCCTTCCCTGTGTCTCAGGCCCTGTGGGGCAGCTCATGGGGAAAACATGTACCCAGTAATTGGGGAACTCCTAGTCTAGTTAGGATAATTAGAAACCCTGATGATAGCTCTGGCTGGTGTGGCTCAGTGGATTGAGCGCCAGCCTTCAAACCAGTGTCCCTTCGGCCCGTCTCTGTCTCAGTGCTGCATCCTTCTTAAGGACTGCCTGACATTTCTAAGGCTGTTTTCAAATGACTGTGACGGTAGTGAGTGTGGCAGCAGCGCTTGAGTCAGAAACGCCTTGGTGGGCTAGACTCAGGAAAACCTCTTGGAGGGGATGCGGGAGCCTCTAGGTGGTGGGTACTGCCCAGCCTGGTGATGCGAGGAAGAAGAGGAGGAAGAGGGCATCCTGTGCTCTCCTCAGGCTGACTGCCATCTGCTCCCGCTGCTCGGGCATATGGCTGTAGGCCGAGGGGGAGAGAGGACAGGGTCAGTATCTGTTGCCAACTCGTTCTCATTTCGTTGGAGCCTCACTGCAGACACAACCATCAGCCCCGCTTTTTGCAGGTCCACACTGAGGCTCAGAGAAGTGAAGGGAGGGCGCATGTTGGGGCACGCCACACTGGAGCCCACACCTAGAGGAAGAGGGAGTGTGGACGAGTCTGAGGTGGGGATGGGTGGAGAAGGCACCAGGACACGCTCGGCACTGTGGCCTCAGTGTCAGTCCCGGATGGCTGCCTCGTTTGGGTTTGTTGTCGATGCCCAAGGATGAAGTGGGGGAGTTTTCCCGAAGGCAGATCAGATGCTTCTCAGAGGGTCAGAAAGACCCGGTGCAGTGTGGGAAAGCCTTTCACACGGTAACCCAACCTCGAGGGAGGTTTCTGGCCTAAACCCTGGGAGAGGCCCACTAATGAATGAGGCAGCTATTCCTGGAGTTGGCAGGGAGGCAAGGGGTCACTTTTCTGCCCTGGGACAGGCGAGCCAACCCTCTGGTAGGGAGAGAAGGAAGACGTTGTTCGTGGGGTGCACAGCCAGATTCTGGAAGGTGGGCTGGTGGCCCTGCTCACAGGTGGCAGTGTCTATACGGGAAAGCTAAGAAGTGGCAGATGTTTAGGCAGGTTTCCTGCTGGGGTGAGTGGCCACAGGGTCCAGGGTGGGTGGGACAGGTTGTCACTAGGCCTGGGCCTGGTAGTCAGGATGCAGGTCTGTCTGTGGGCTTGGGTCATAGTCCCTGTGTTTCTGCCCTGTTTGTTCCCATGCTAGCCAGGTCCCTCTTCTGTCCTAAGATCAGTAGCTCAGCTCCTTGTCTCCTGCCCTGGGAAGCCGCTGTGTCCTGAGCCCTGTCTGAACTTCCCAGTCATACTTCTCAAAGATGTGACCGTGTCTCCCCAACCCCGAACCTGGGTTCTGATGCCATGTGATGGGTTGAGGCCAAACGCCAGGTGACAAGGACTGTGTATGTATGTGCATGAATTGGGGTGAGGGCAGGACCTTGAGTTCCTGGCAGCACCCCCTCCAGCATTCTTATGTTCTTCTGGCGCTGGGGGCCTGGCTCTGTTTACTCACTCCCTGAGGCTGGCCCTCTCTTGCCTCCTCTTTACAGTGAAGACCTAGCTGGGCTTGCAGGCCCTTTGCTCCCAGAGCAGCCTAGACTGTGCCTCCCCACCTCCCGTTCATTTTTGAGGCTTCTCCCCAGAGTCCAGGTGAGCCCTCCTTCTCTCTGCCTATCTCGGTCTAGGAGCAGCAGGCAGTTGCTTGGGCTCAGGAGGCTTTGGTCCCATGTCCCAGCAATCCAGGGTGGTGTTGGAGGGCCCCAGAGGCAGAGCAGAAACGTGGAGGGGATACTTGCAGGACAAAGCAGACGGTGAGCCCAGCCGGTGTTGCTGGCGTTAAGGCCAGGGGTGCAGTGGGCACCACTTTCAGGGTCAGATGAGTAGTCAGTGAAGTTCCTCACACGGGCACTGCTGAGGTAAGAGGCTGACAGGCTGGCAGAGGGGGACAGCAGCAGCGTGGGGCCTCACAAAGAGAGGGGTCCTACCGAGGAAGGGAGAGGAGAAGTGGATGATGATCGCTGTCATAGGTGAGCAGAGATGGGGAGTTGGTGGCGGGTGAGGGACCTGAAGGTGGCCCCCGGAAGACCATTGGACCCTCAGAGGCTTGCAGAGGCAGAGACTGACTGTACCTGCTCCCTTGGTGCCCTCTTTCTCTAGGGCTGGGCTCAGGTGGGCTCCTGATGACCTGCTCAAACCCAAATCCAAACCCAAAGGGGAAGAAGCGGCTGGGGGTGGTTTGGTGAATTCTGAAATGCCGCCAGCTGGTGTTGCTGCAAGCGGGGGACATGCAAAAGGAACCCTGGTAGTGGGCTGTTTGGGACATGGCATCAGGGGGTGTTTCTGCCTCCTGGGGCTCAACCTTAGGAACTGTACCAGTGCAGGATGTTCTGGTCTCTGAGAAGAGGGAGGAATGCCATTTGATACATCTGCTGCTCCCCTGCGCTTGCCCAGGGTTCAAAGTCAGCAAGGCCTGAGGGAGGTGTCAGAATTGCATTGAAGGAGCATCTGATAGGTGGGACTCCGGGTCACAGGGGCCGGATCAGGCTATGAGAGCAGCAAGAATAACTGGAAGCACAGGTTAGGGGGAGTTGGGCCAAGGACGTTGTCTAGGTAACAGTGACACAGAGATGGCAATCCAGGAATGAGGCCAGTGCCACCAGGGAGGCCAGCTGGACCGATGCCAGCTGCCCCCAAAGCCCTTGGAGTGGCTAGCACTTCTGGTAGAAGCTCGAAGAGGTCCAAGGTGTGCTGGAATTGGATGGGCCCTCCCTCCTGCTAACAGGACCCTGGCAGTGACAGTAGAGGAGTGGCTTTGAGGGTGGCTCTGGAATCAGACAAGCCTGGATTTGAGAAAAATGTAAAATGCAAATCAAAAGCCTCTATCACTCCTCTAAGTTTCTTGCATTTTCAGAAACTTGTGTGTGTATATGTATGTTTGCATGTGTATATCCTTTCCTCTGTACCAGTAACAGCACTGCTGTATCTGTTGCTTTCATTATCGTGCTGACTTTATTGGCAACATGGAAGAACCACCTAGTTCTTTTTAATAGCTGTTTAGTATTCTGTGACGTGGTATGCATTGGTGTAGCTAATCAGCCTCCAGTTGGCAGACTTGAGGTTATTGCTACTTTGGGGTTATTTTGATACAGCAGCAATCACAGCATCCACCCATCTTTGAACACCAGCTGGATTATTTTTTGTAGAAAAACCCTAGATACAGATTTTCTGGGTCAGAGTTGTATGTGCCCCCCACCCCAATGCTCTTTCAAAGGGGCTCTGCCAGTTCACACTCATGCAGACAGTGTGGAGGGTTACAAGTGGCGACAGTAACACAGCCCTGTTGTGAGGATTAAATGGTGATGGATAAAGCTTTCAGCCAGTGCCTGCCACGGCGGGCTGCAGGCCGGGGCTCCCTGCAACCTGGATCACTGGTCGAGCATCAAGAAAGGTGTGCTGGTTTGGGTTTCAGTCACCTTGGGGAAGGGGAACCAGTGGTCTGACAGCTGCTGAGCAGATGTCAGCTTTATTCACACACTCAAGAAGTGGTGTGCAGACGCTGGTGTGGGAATGGACCAGTGAACCAGGTAGGCACGGAGCAGCAGCCTGGAGAGGGGAGATGGCCAACACATCTCCAAGACTGTGTGCTAAATGCTGCTGCTCATGTTCCCCCCTGACTGGGTCTCTCTCTCCCCCGCCTGCCCTGCCCTGCCCCGCCCCTGCCCCCCCACCCCAGTGTATGTGATGGAACAGGAAAGGAAGACGGAGGACACTGCGTGCCAGGCGGCCTTGGCTGCGTGCTGGGCTGCCCTCTGCTGCTGCTGCCTCCTGGAGAACCTGGACTGAGCAGCCGAGACCCTCGTTCTCCCTCCAGGCGCACTGCCTCTGCCACTGGAATAAACGACTAGTGCTGCACAATGTCCGTTTGGTCTTCTCTGAAAAATACCTAATCCACAGGCTTTTCATTTCTAGCACTTGAGATGGGTGTGAAATGGTATCTCACTTTTCCACTTTACCTTCCCTCATTACTAGTGACCTTGAACAGAAAAATATAAAATTTTGGTAATTTGCTTTTACAGATTTTGTAAATAGCTTTTATATATTTTTAGCTCATTTTTTCTTTGTGTCCTTTCTTACTGACTGGTAAGGAGTCTTCAGATATTTCCACATACTAATATTTGTCACTTTTATAGGTTTGCATATACCTCCTCCCTGCCTATCTCTTAACCTTTCTTATAGTGTATTTTCTAGGATGCAAGTTTTCAAATGTCATGTTTGTTGGTCTTTCCCACATGCTCTGTGTGTTTTACTCTTTGAAAAATAAATTCCTATTCTAAGACCATAAAGATAAGCCTATATTTTCTTCTGAGGTTTTTTCACCTATAATCTTTAGTCTACCTAAATTTATTTTTGATCATGGTATAGGTTCTGGGCTTCTCTTCCCACTTTTGATGGTTCCAACACCACGTATTGGTTCGCCCATTGATTCGAAGAGAGGTTTGTCGTACACCAAGTTCCCGTGTACAGCTGGGCTGCAATCAGAAGTCGGGTGTGCTGAGCATCTTCCTCAGCCCCAGCCATGCCCATTTTTCTTCCTCAGGATGTTCTTGGCTGGATTCTGTGGAAAACCCCCGTGTTTGGCTTTACCTGGGATGACATGTAATTTGCAGAGTGACTGGGGGAAGAGTTGACATGTTTTACAGAGTTTTCTTCGTGTCGTGAACGTGTTGCCTCTCCACTTATTTCTGTCTTTTACAGCCTTCAATAAAGTCATATAATTTTCTTCATAAAGCTTTTGCATATCCTTTGTTGGTTTTAAAATTGGATTTCTTCTGAGGTACATTATAGTTTTAATGCAACTGTGAATGGTACATTTTTGGTGACAATAATTTCTTCAGTCCAGTGGGTCACAGATGAGAAAATTCTAACCCAGTTTTTTGACAGCATTGCCCTGGAGCACTTTGAACTGGGAGGAGCAGCTCTTCGATGCGCCCCTTGCACTCTCCCAGGGAGGCACCCTCAGTCTACAAGGACCCACACACATTCAGTAAACGCTGAACAGCTCCAGTGTGTTGGGTGATGGACCACACAGAAGAGACCCCCACTCCTGCCCTCATGGGATGACACTGTAGGGAGAGAACAAGACACTAAATGATCCCACAGGTGATAATTGACGGTCTAGTTTCCTAGGAAGAAAAGATATCTATTGCTGTGAAAACAAAAGGGGGGCCATCTTACACAGTCTTGGAATCTGAAAGACGAACAAGTGTTCATAGGCAAAATGATTGTAGGAAGAGCAGGTGCAAAGGCCAAAGGCGAGAGAGCATGGCTCACGTGAGAAACTAGGATCGGTGTGGCAGAGAGCAAGCTGATGTTGGGGAACAGATGAGAAACAGGCAGGAGCAAGACAGGGGATCATAGCCCCAGTTAGCGATTTTGTTTTTGTCCGTGGTGGGAAGCCATTGAAGATTTCAAGCAAAAGGATGACGTGATCAAATTTGCATTTAAGAGCTCCCTTTGGCTTCCATGTAAGAGAATGGTTTGGAAGGGGGTCAAGCCCACAGGGTGAGATGATGGAGAGGCACGAATGTGTTTGAGATGTGCATTCTGGAAGTAGAATCAACAGAACTTGGTGATGGACTGGATATAGGTACTGAAGAAGGGAGAGTCAGGGATGAGTCCTGGGCTTTTAACTGGAAATTGATGCCTAGGAGCGGTATTTCTGGAGGTTGGGAACAAGGAAAACGGGCCATGTTTGGTGCGGAGGGAAAAAATCCAGGTAAGCTGTAGACGTATTGGATTGTGGTGTCAAGGTGACTGAGACGTTCAAGTGGGGACGTCATGTAAACAGCTGTATGTACACCTGGGGCTTGGGGGAGAGGTCAGGCTGGAGATAAAAATGTGGGACACTGGCATATTGGTGGTAATTGGAGCTGGGGCAGTGAATGAAGTCAAGCTGGGTAGAAATATGAAGGGAAAGAAAAGGTGGCAGTGTGGGGCTGAGCTTTAAGGGAAACGGAGGTGGACCTGTAGGTGATGAACCTGCGAAGGAGTCAGAGATGGAAAGCCAGCAGAATAGGGTGTCCTGGAAACGGAGAGAACTTGTATTAAGAAGGGAGTGATCCGTAGCGTCACATGTTGCTGGGAGGTCAGGTGGGGTGTAAGAACTCAGAAACGTCTACTGGACTTAGCCAAACTGTTATCAATGAGCGGTGGACTTCTCTCCAGTTCCTCTTCAGTGAAGGACACCGACAGAGGGACGACAGGACTGCTAGGACCAGAGACAGGGCGCCTCAGGTCTGAGGAAGGCAGACATTGTGTAGGCATGGAGGAGACAAGCTCAGAGGCACCAAGAACCAGCTGGAGACAAAGGCTTGAAGCGCTTGCTAAAGTGGAGAGAGAAGCACGTAACAAGTTCCAGAAAGGCCAGACACCACGTGAGGGAGTCAGGCTAATGTCGCTCAGTGCCGAACCTAGATAAAGGAGACATTCCCCTCAAGCAGAGCGTGTCCCCTGGGGTGGGTGTTGGAGGGTCCGTCAGATAGACAACCAAGCAGGTGACCCCCGTGCTCTGCAGAGGCCCTGCTGAGCAGCAACGGTGCAGATCTATTCATGGCTACCGTTCGGACTTACTGATGGTTTTCCAACTTCCCTAGCATGTTTTCAAAGGAAACTTTATATACAACTGCAGTAGGGGGAGACAGATACTGTGGAATTGCAGTTGAAGTGATGAGGGACCACCCCCTACCTTTTTCTGGAACCCCAGGGACCTGAGGAATATATTCGAAGGCTTTTGGTCTTTCCAAATTTTCCAGTACATCTGGCCAAGCCCAGAGATTTGGCCAGACGGGTTTTGCCCCGAAATGTCCTGGGATACTGCCGCACAAGCGAAATCAGTGTGTAATGCCCTCGTGTTCTGTTAAGATCTGGAGGGTGCTTTATTGCTGGACTGTTTCCACTTTTTGGCGATTGTAAACTTACGTGCAGGTTTTTCTGTGAACATAATTTTCATCTCTAAGGGGATGGACTCCCCCAGGAGTGGAATTTCTGGATATGATTGTGTTTAAGAAACTGCTGCCGATCTCCAGAGTTGCTGTACCATTTGTATGCCCATCAGTAATGAATGAGTTCCAGTTGCTCTGTTCGCCTCACCAGTACTTGATATTGTATTTCTTTGTTTTAGCCATTCTCACGGGTGTAATAGTGGTGTCTCATGTGGTTTTAATTTGCATTGTTAAATGCCTAATGATGATTTCATAGACTTATTTGCCCTCCTTACATACTCTTTGGTGAAGTATCTGTTAAATCTTTGGCCCACTTTAAATTGAGTTGTTCTCTTATGGTGGAGTTGGGTTTTTTTTTTTTTTAAGATTTCATTTATTTATTTTTAGAGGAAGAGAAACATCGACATCAGAAACATTAACCGGTTGCCTCTCGTACGCGCCCTAACTGGGCACCAAACCTGCAACCCCAGCATGTGCCCTGACCGGGAATCGAACCAGCGAGCTTTTACTTTGCAGGGCAATGCCCAACCGACTGAGTCACACTGGGCGGGCTCTTACTGTGTAGCTTTAAGTCTTTAATATTCTAGATACAAATCCTTTGCTGGGGACTATCTCCTTCACAGTGTCTTCCACAGAGCCAAAGTTTTACATTTCGATTAAGTCTAATTTATCCTGTTTTGTTTTGTTTTTTTTCTTTTCTAGAGCATGCTTTTGTGTCAGGTCCGAGAACTCTTTGCCTAGCCCCAGGTCATGAAGATTCTCTTCTGCTTTCTTTTAAAAGTGTTATGCTTAATATTTAAATCTATGATCTACTTTGGGTTAATTTGTATATAAAATGTGAGGTTTAAGATGGTTGAGATTTGGTAGTTTTTTGCATGTCAATTTTTTCAACATTTGTTTGAAAAGACTATCCTTTCTCCATTGGATTGCTTTTGCGTGTTTGCCAGCCATCAGCTGACCACCTTCACGTGGCTCTGTTGTCCTCTCTGTTCCATTTTTTTGGTCCATGTGCCCATCCCTTTGCCAATACTGTAACTGCCTTGACTACTGTGGCTTTGCACTAAATCTTACTTAAAACAAGGTAGAGGGAGTCCTCCAACTTTATTCTTTTTCAGAATTGTTCATTCTAGTCCTCTTGCCTTCTCATAAATTTCATCTACAAAAAATACTGCTGGGATTTTTATTAGAATTGGTTAAATCCATTGATTGTTATGGGGTCTGATGGGCTTGCGGTGGGATTGCTCGCTCGCTCTTGTGCCATCACCTTTAACGGTGTGAGACGGCCTGCCCCTTCCTTCCTCTGCTGTGTTGAGATTGTTCCCACCTTTAACGGTGTGAGAGGGCCCACTCCTTCCTTCCTCTGCTGTTGAGATTATTCCAGAGTTAAAGCCTAGCTTATGGCGGGTCACACTGGTGTCTTTCGAAGTTTGGCGGTAAATGAGGTGTGGTCTACATCACCCTGGGTAGGAAAAGCCATGAAAAGATGACCAGAATAATGAGGGGCTTGTGGGCCGGGCTGTGCTCTGGGCCAGGTGGGCCACCATCACTCACAGCCTTGGTTTCCGGGAGTCTCACTTCTGAGCAGGATCCTGGTGGTTTCCAGCCATGAGCAGATTCTCCCTGCCTGGGGGTCTGAACTCCCCCGCCACAGGATCCAGAGCTGTCGTGTTCTGCGCATGATCAGATTTTTTCCCCTCTGGATTTTCCTTAATTTCTTCTGCCTGGCACAGCAGCCCCATTCATACTTATTTCTCCAAAAACCACATTAGAAACTCATAACACCATGAATTGCTTCCTCCTTTCTGCTACAGTAATGTCTCCCATGACGTCAGGACTTCTCATACTTGTGGGCCCCACTCCCCCACTTGGGTCTAACCCAGCTCATACTCGGTTTCTCTCATCTGCCTGGGGCCACGGGGCTGACTTCCAGTGGAGCAGCGGGGTGGTGCCTGGGGAGCGCCTGCTGCTTATGTTCCCCACCCCCTTACCCCCACCCATTACTGCCCTCCCAGCCCCTCTGTCTCCGAGCTGACTACAGGGTAAAAGAAAAGCTGCTTTCTACTCTCCAGACTAAACCAGAAACAGGGGCTCTTCTAAGGCGTCTCTTCCCCTCTGGGTACTCAGGCTTGTGCCACAGAAATGGGGCTGTCACCCTAGTAAGCCATTCAAGGTTGCCTTTTAGTGGCTTCCCTCTCCAGCATGAGGCTCTTGGTTATCTCCACAGATTTACAAAAAACTAAAATTATCTGTTAAGTCTTTCATTTTATAAGCGCATCTGGAGAGATCTCACCCCACCCCCACGCTGTTCAGCCCCCCTGTCGGCTTGCGGCCTGCCTGGGGCTGTGTGGGCCCTGCACCCTCTGCACCCCAGGTGCATGCGGCTGGGCCAGCAGTCATGAACCCCAGCACCTCGGTTCTGTAGTTCTAAGACATGAACAGTGGAATGGACACCAAATTCTGAAGGATAACATTTGAAATGTACTACGTGGTCTCACTAAGAATATCCCCATAGTGAAACTTTCTCCTTTGTAAACTGAGATCTTTTTGACTTGTCTTAATACCTTTGTCTTCATCAAATTTTCCTGTGTTATATAAGGCAGTAGTTTCCACGCCTGTCTTTCCTTCCTATAGAGGAGGAAGTAGAGGCTCTTATAGGTCAAGTGCAATGAAGAGGTCACTCAGCCATGAGGAAGAGCCAAGCCCTCAGCTTGGGTCTGCCCAGTTGCCAAGTGGTAGCAGGGATGTGAGCCCTGGTTTGGCCTCTTCTTTTGTTGGTCCTAGTGTGTGTGTCGGGGCTGGGGGGAGGGGTGCTTATTTTCTGTTGTTTAAGTGGGGTGAGCTCCACTTTCTCACTTGCAGAATAGCATGGTCTTACTGGAAAGCGCCCTTGGTCAGCTCCCAGCCCTGCACTGAGTGTCACTAAGGAGAGCGGCACACACCTGCACATTCTCACACACGCCCCGTCCGGGCTCCTCAGCAGCTGCCTTGTCTTCTGCGGCATCTCCGTTTGGGAGGTGAGAGGGTCGGGGGAGAGGAGGAGGGCCCTTACTTTAATATTCTGTGATCATGGGCAGAAAATGTTGTCAGCTCCTTTACCCCGTTTCTGCATTTTCTTTTCCTAGGGCCAAAAACAAGCTGGAGAGAGAGCTGCCTCTTTAAAGACACTCTCTCGTCCCCAGAAAATTCAGTCCTTTTCCTGAGAGTCAATTCACAAGGCCACCTGTCCTAATGGAATTTTTGAGATGCAGTTGTGGGCTGATCACACACAATTGTTTTGTTCTTCATTTTGCGGAAGGAGAAACACCTTACTCTTCAGGTTTCAGTCTTTTAAATATGTGCATCCCTTCTAAGTTGACCATTCTTTTTCATGTCATGTTTCATATCTGGTCCTTCCTGCGGACCTTAGTGTCCACACTGTGTCAGTGATAGTCACACTCATCACACCCAAGCAAATGCTCACGTACCATGTGTGAGCGTTTCCTTACTGGCTTTATCTTAGGAAATGGGATGTTTCTAAGCAGTCCACCCTCCCCAGTCTCTGAGGGGTCTCCACAGCTGAAGTTGTGTGTATTCTGCCTCCCTAGCCCCCAGTGCACATGGCCTCTCCCCACCCACGGGGGCGTGGTTCTTTTTCCGTGAGCAGCTGTGCTAAACATGGATTGCTCATCCTCTGCTTTTGTCATCTGTGATGATTAGGGGGCCACACTCACCAACACTGACCTGAATGTGAATTGGTCGGAGGCCCCCTCCACACACAGACCCAGAATGAGAGGTTTTGGGTGGTTCCTACTTATTAAGCCCTCCTTTCTTCACTTTAAGCCAGGTCCTGGGCCAAGCACTTTCCATCGTCTTGTTTTTGTCATAAAATGTAAGCTCGTGGGCACTGCTTTTCCCACTTCACAAGTGAGAGGACTGGCACAGGGAAGCTGTGACTTGTGCAGGGTCAGGTAGCCTATTGGTGACAGCGTCAGGACTGGAACTTGCGCAGCGCCCCTCCAGAACCCACATATATAGATACTGTCCCTAAATAGCAAAGAAACCCAAGGGGTGGGTGGCCAAAGAAAAGTCAGAAGTACATCTCTTGAGGGGGACAGTCCAGCCACCTCTCCTCCTGACCCCCAGGGAGTGCCTTGTTCTGGGCCAGCACACCTGTTCACCTGCCCTGAGTGGCTCCCAGGGAGAGACCCTGAAGTTCATTCCATCTCCCAGGTCGTTCTGAGGTAATGGGTAGAGGGACATACTCTGGAGCAAGGCGAGGACTGGATCTTGCCCTCCTGCACAGGAAGAGAGCCCTTTCGCCCTCCCACACGTAGCCACATTTCAGGTCACTTGCAGCCAGGCCATTGTCTGATTTGAAATGAGCCTAGTCTTGATGTGCAGAGAGCACTGGGCCAAGAGGCAGAAGGCTGGGTGACAAGCCTTCCAGGACCTGTCACTGACTACTACATGACCTCAGTAAGTTACTTCCTTCCCTCCTTTAAGCTCAGCATCCTCTTAGTTAAAAAAAGGACTGGCTGTCGTGATCCCCAAGGCAGTGCCATCTAAGATACCTTGGTTGTCCCAGGGCCCACAACCAACTCTGTCCCAGCAGGTCTAGCCCAAGGACAGGGCCACAGGTGGCGATGGCAGTGCACTCCAGCTTATCCAACTGGCACGATGTCAGCGTACTTAACTGGCTTTGCTGTTTATGAAAAATTGTGCTATCGGGTCTACTCTTCATGGGACGGACTGGAGTGCACAGGTCTGGAGTGCAAGCTGTCCCTAAGACTGAGCCTGTGGGGACCGGGTCCCGCCCTTCCTTTGGGTGCTCTGGGTGAGATGGGCCTGGGCACCCTATACTCCAGTCAGTCTCAGGATGTTTGGTCTGGGCTGAGGTAGCTGCTTGGTTTTGTCTGGCAACTGTGTCCCTCATAGGACAGTGACAGGTGCACTTCTAGAGACGTCAGAACAGGGACGCACACACGGGTGGACAAGCTCTCATCCGTTCTAAACCAATCGAAAGTGATGGTGGGCTGAATGACTGATGGGGGGGGCGGGGCAGTCACTGACGTCATGAGTGGGCAGGTGAATTGGTTAGCTCCAGACTGCTCTATCCACCTTGGTGTATCTTGGGACACTGAAGCCAAGAGAGGGACAGAGACTTGGGAGACACGGCCTCACCTGACTCTCAGCTTCACAGAAGAGACAATGAGGCCAGAGCTGAAGCTCCAGTAGGAGGCATGAGAACAGGGCAGGCAGAGGCACAGGCGGCCAGAGGCCCAGGCGACCAGGGGAGGGCCCTAAGCCTGGACCCAGGCTGTGCCAGTGCTGCCTGCCCCGTATCCCACCTCCCTGTGGAGGAAGAGGAAAGTGGAGGATATTCCTAACCTCTCCTCTTCTTAACCTTCAGCCTCCAGTGAAAAGCACACACCTTTGATCGCCTCTGCCACTCCTAGCCACCCTCTTCCCGTCACTCTCCCCCGCGGCGTACTTACCTGGTGCTCCCCGGCTTGCACAGGTGACACAGTGGCACTGCCTTTAGGACAGCTTTTCTCACCAGTGCAGCCCCTGTGCTGAGTAATACGTGATCCCACTACACGTGTACGTTCAAGGAAAGTTGGAAGTGAAGCCTCAGCAAGTCGTGTGCTGTCCCCTGTACCCCTGCGTGGAAGGGACAGGATCCATCCTATAGCTACCTCAATATTTTACATATTCCTAAGGTGCTGAAAGACTTTTCCCGCCCTCCCTGCCTCTTGGTCTGAGCAGTAGGGAGGACTGTTCCGACATCCTGATACTTCCGGAAGGCTGGCTCGGCGTCTTCTGTTCGTGTAGATACTCAAGAGGGGCAGAGGGCAGCCAAGGGGAGCACGGGCTTCAGGCCCCCTGCTTCTGGCGAAGCTCGTTTCCACTGGGGGCGCTTGTTGGAAGGTGTCATGGCTGTGGTGGTCTTAACAGTAGAGGAGCAGCCCCGGGTGCCAACACTGGTCTGGACCGCGAGGGGGCCAAGGTATGTATGGCCTCGTCGTTCCTGGAGCACGAAGGCCCCAGATGTCAGAACTCTGCGGGAGGCCCCGGCCTTTTTATTTGCCTCTCATTAGCCTTCCTGGGCCGTGACTGCGACTGCGTACAGATGCACTCACAAATGGATGGGCCTCAAAAGGCCCCATTACCTCCAGCACTTGATTAATCATTTAAAACGTCTGAGCTGAGCAAGTAAAGGTTTTAGATTCCAGGAAGAGGCTGGCTGAGGAGGCTTCAGCTGAAAAGGCCTCTGCTCACATTTCTTGCAAGTCCTCTCTGCCCTGGCCCCGTGTGGCCTGAAACTCCACTTGCCTGCCCAGAAGCAGGTTTTGTGAATGGCACCCCTGCGGTTGCCCAGTACGGTAGCCCTAGAACTTGGGGCTGCTAGTGGATGTGTCCGGTGGGCTAGGTTATAGTGGGCTGGTGGCCCTAGAGGACAGGTTGGTGACCTGACAGAAGACCCCTTGGTGGTCAGGTAGTTGGGCACAGGGAGCTGTATGCCTCCAGGGATCTTCCATCTATCTACTCTGCTTCCGGCACAGAGGCAAGAGGGTAAGTGGGAGCTTCTGACAGAAGCTGCTCGGCTCCTCCCCGAGCTGCTGTGCACCCCAGACTTGCCTGGGCCTTTCTGACCTCATCTGGGCCTATGGGTCACAACTCTGTGTCCTGTACCCCGCCCCACATTTCCTCCACCCCTCCTCCTCCCCCCACTCCCACCCCTTGCCCCGTTCCACTTGCATTCACATGGCTTAAGTTCTGAGTGTCTGCCCCTTTGCAGGCCCCACCCGGAGGTGGGGCTGAGAACACTGAGGGCTGTTCCAAAGGCTCTTGGTGGGCAAGAGAGACAAGCCAGTGAAGGGTTCCCCTGGACCTGATCTCCAACTCAACTGTAGCTTTCTGGGAGGAGAATCCCTTCAGTCCCTTCTTGCCTGGCACTGGTGGAATAGGGTGGTCTTGGCTACTGAGACACAACAGCGAATGGGAGGGTTAGCGTTTTGGTTGATGTGTTTCTAAACCAGTTGGCCTGGTTAAGGCTCTGCCTGTCCCCAAGCTGGCCACAGGGGGGCACTTGATCTCCAAGGAGCTCAATCTGAGGAGCCCCTGCAGGCACCAGAGCCTCTCCCTCTACCTGACTGCCTGGAAGGGCAGTGCCCACTCCCACCCTCACCACCCACTGCTCTTTGACCCCTCCCCTTTTTCCTTTTTACAACTTTTATTTTGAAATAACTTTAGACTTACACAAGTTGCAGAGATGGTAGTTTCTGATACTGGTCACTGAGCTTCCTCATGGTTAACATCTTACATAACCACGGTTCTGCCCCTTTTCTGTCCAGCTTGCCTTAAGAGGCCAGTTGCCAGGAGGCCCCCGTGGCCTGGGTGGGGAATACTTGCACTGGAATCACCTCTGCCTCAGCTCCTGCTGGGTAAGCAGTGCTGCCAGTGAAGCTTCAGTGCACATGGGTCCCCTGGCTTCAAGTACCCAGGGAGGGAGTCGTGGCCCAGGGCTCAGGCAGCAGGGGCTGCATACTGACTGGCCAGCCAGGGGATGTGGGAGCACTCAGGCAGATTCACCCACTGGGTGTCCTAGGGCAGACTTGCCCCCACAACTCAGCGCAGCCAGCACCTTCCGGGAACAAAGTACCTCAGACCCTCCAGGTTGGGAAGGCGTGGAGGAAGACACAGTTGTACAATATGCCATTTCTGAGCCCCACAATGGGTGCTTTGAGGAACTGTGAGGCCCTCCTCAGAGTAAGTCACTCTAACCTCCAGACCAGCCCTCCCCCTGTTCTCTCCCATCACCCCATCTTCCTGACAGTTTGAGGGCAGAGGTTCTGTCCTCACCTAATGGAAAGGAGAAACTCCTAAGGGCTCCAGGAAACAAGTGATCCAGGTTTGTGAAGTGCATGCAACCAGCCCCTATCAAGGCTGACGCAGCCCTCTGGCCTGAGCAGAGGCTCTATAACCAGACTGATCATTTCTAATCTTTGTAGGCCTGGTCTGGGACTAATGAGCTCAAAGTACCCATCGCCCCAGGGTTCGGGGTATGTCACGTGAAATACGCCCTGGCGAGGACAAACTGAACTAAAGGGGAAAGTAATAGAGGGAGTGAGACTGGGACGTTTTTGTTTCTCTAAGCTGCTCGAGGTTCGGTGGTTCTAACAGGAGGAAGAGCTGGGAGAAGGAAAGCAGGGAGGAGAGGGCGTCCCGGTGCCTGTGCCGCAGGGTTGGGCAGACTGAGTGGTGCTGTGCACAGCAGGCCCTCTGCACAGGTCCTGGCAAATGGACTTGTGAACCCTGCAGTCAGTGGTAGCCAGAGAGAAACTGCAGGGCCTTTCACACGGCCATCTAACCCTGGGATGGCTCTCAGGCCTGGATGGAGCAGACTCCTTCCAGAGGTGCAGGAGAGGGGCTGTTCTGTATTCCAGGGGCAGCGGGGCCAGCACTCTGGCATGGAGAGTACAGGACAGGGTTAGTCAAGGGGTTCCGTGGCCAACTGTGTCCTCAGTTTCCCTGTCCAGAGCTGCCCATCCTGGATCGAGGTGGAGGAAGGTTGGGGACTTGGGCTTGCCATCTAGGCAGATGGCACCTTGCCTGGGGTTTTCCTGCTGCAGTGACCCCAGGGTCTGGAGTGCCCAGGCCTTCAGTGGGTAGGTGGACTCTGGCTGGTGTAAGAAAGGACTGTCTGGAGCCCATTCAGTCCTGGTCCCTTTTCTATCTCAGCCAGGCCTGGGCTCAGATCCTGCTCCTACCTAGTCATGTTTACCGAGCAAGAGACCTAACCTCTGTAAACCTAGAGCTCCCTACCTGTGAAATAGGAATGATGGTAATATCTATCCCAAGGTTATTGTTAGGACTGAATCAGGTGAGACACTTACCAGGCCTCAGAATAAACAGGTTGTCTTCTCTTTGACTAGGCTTTCCTGGTGGGGGCTCTTATCTCCTCGACCCAGGACAGCTTTGCCCGTGTTGCTGTGTGGAGCCAAATGAAAGCAGACCGAGATAGAGCGAGTGCCCAGAGAGGAGGGAAAGGGAGGGCGCTGTGGAGGGCAGCTGATACAGTGGGAGAGCTTGGGAAAGCTCAGTACTAACCCAGTGTATTCTAGCTACTATGCCAGGCTCCGGAGAGAGGAAGTTACCAACAGAGGAGGTATAAAAATAGATATGCACAAACAGGACTGAAAAAAGATTGCCAAAAGACTGATTTAATTTATAAGAGTCATATATTCATGAACTTCCAAAAGTTGAAAATCCTACTGCCTATAACTGAGTTTGATGATGGTAGTGGTTTTGAGATTTCTTAAAAGTGGCCACAGAGTCTCTGAGGCCAAGGCTGACCATCAGCCATTTTAAGGATGTCCTTACAGGAAGAGAGCCTGATGCTGGCTTCGAGTCAGCTGACAAGGGTGGTTAGGGTCCTCCTTGGCCTGTGGATTTGGTGTGCACTCAAATCTCTTCACAGAGCACTTAGTCCTGACAGGGCTCAGGTTTCCAGCTCCATTCTGAGAGAAAGGAGTGCCGGGCTCCCGCTGTCCCTCCCACTCCACCAGGTTTTCACAGCCTCCCCCCACCTTCCACTGCTCTGTGTGGAAGCTTAGGGGTGGGACACATTCTGATACTGTGCCTTGCCCAGATATAAAAAAACTAAGATTCTTAGTTGTTATTTTAGGGACTAAAACTCCCTTTTAGGAGATTTTGGTTACTCTCACTCGGGAGAGAGCTTAGCTGTATGTGAAGAAATGTGCCCCCCAGTCCTCTACATGCTACAGGACAGAGTGCTGCTAGGTATATAAACCAAGGTGGGTCAGCCAACGCCGGCCAGACAGCAAAGGACATTTCTTATCTCCACGCTGGCCAACCTGGTGCGAGGCAGCTGTATGGGTTCCTTAGTGCTTGTCCCTGCGGTAATAAGTGTCCTGAGAAGGAGGAGGGAGAGTAGCTGAGGAGCTCAGCTGCCCTTCCCCCACCCAGCATTCGTAATGGCATATGCAGGAAGGCACCCGGTCTGCTCGGTGGCTTTCTGTGCCGCAGCCCTCCCTTGGTCTGGGAGGCACGGGCTCTGTGGGGTGCAGGGTTTGTGCCCCCGTTCGTTCTCACCCTCCCCTCTCTCCACTCCAGTGTACGTGGTAGAAGACCAAAGAAGGGATGACCTGGGCCCATCCACCTGCCTCACCGCCTGCTGGACTGCTCTCTGTTGCTGCTGTCTCTGGGACATGCTCACCTGACCTGCCCGGCCCTGCCGTCCGGCCAGCTCTGCTGCCACCGCCAACAGGTGTGCCTGCCTCCATCTCTTCTGATTGCTGAAATAAATGACTACTCCGCACAGGCACTTCTCTTCAACACCGTGGGTTCTAGATTAGTGGGGGTTGCTGCTGTTTAATTCAGTGACTTGATCTTTCTAATGTTCAAAATCCATTTCCTGTTGGCCTTTCACAAATGTGCTAAATGACCCTCCTTTTGTTTTTGTTGTTTTTTGGCCAAAGGCTTAGTTATAAAATATATATTTATAATTTTTAAATTATACATTCAAGATAGTGGCATAATGTAACATACTACTGAATGATTTCTCTGCTAACACCCTCTATGTTTCAATAAATTTGTCTACACCTCAACTGTCTGAATTTTTCCAGATAAAATTTAAGCCCTGGGTATCTCAGCTAGTGGCCACTCTCCAGTATTCACCTTTTCATTCTGGCTGCTGTAAGAGTAGGGTGGGTGTCATTAGGAAAGTAGGTCCTGAGGCTGGGTGGCCGTCAGGTCACTGGGCTCCCACCAAGCTAGTATTCTCCCCCTAGTCCCATTCAAAGATGGGCTCGCCCGGGAGCCATACCCGCTTTTACTCAGAGCCTAGGAAAGGGCCTCCTTCCAACTGGGCTACCCCTGCCAGGAAGGACAGCAGGAGCCCACAGTCAGGGTCGGGGCTAGACCCAAAGCTGTGCCCTCCCAACACAACCCCAGCCCCCTGCCACACACACAAGAGAGAAGGGCTGTCCTAATTCAAACCACCCATCTCGGCTTTGGCCACAGGGTGGCGCTGAGCTGCCACAGCAGCGGGTCCGTTTCCCTCAGCAAGCCTGCCCTGCCGGCCCCAAGAGGCTGCAGGTGAAAGCTCCCTGCCTACCTCTGCCTGCCTGCCTTCCCTCTGAGCAGTGATGTGCTTCTAAATATTTTAACTACCAGCCCTCTCTTTAAGACCAAACAAATAAAAAGCCCTGAGTTTTTAGCATCACCTGATGTCTGTGGAGTAATGGTCCCACCACAGCTGATTTCAAGCTACCATGATGTCCTGAACGTGGAGTTGGAAAGAGAAGCACAAGAGCGCCCCATCCAGGTACAACAGACCGTGAAACTCAAAAACACAGATCACGGGCAGATTTAGTTCTTAGGAAGGGGTATGTTCTGAGTACTTAGGACCTTTAATCATTGTCTTTAATCATTGTAAATTACATAATTTTCAACAATTGCTGTGTTTAACAAATGGCTTGCAACAAAATTCTTAAAAATTGAATAGTTCCCCCAAGCCTACATAAGCCAGCTCCAAGACACCACTGCCCCCCAGCCTCTAGGCCACCTCAGGGTTGTAGTGTCCACCTAGGACACTGACCAGAGGGAGACAGAGGTGCTGCTGGTTTATTCCTGGATTTTCTTTCGGAATGTTTGGGAGGAAGCAGGAAAGGAATCTTTAGGCAGGCTGCCACTGAGGAACTGTTGTCCTGCTCACTGACATTCAGCTACGCTCTGGTCTCCCTCTTCTCGTATCTGCGCATCCCAGGGCAGCTGTGAGCTTCAGGAGTTCACTCGAATGGTCAGAGGGGAAAAGGAGAGGGGAAGGCTTCCATGCAGAAGGGTTAGGGCCCCAGCCCCAGAGAGGGACAGGGAGGAGCTAAGGGAAAGGCAGCTTCTGCCTCTCTGTTCTCACCCGTCGGCTCAAGAAAAGACTTAGCGGAGTGGCACAGATGCCTTTTATTGGTCTGACCAGCATGACTCGCAGGGGGTGTGGGCAGGGCGCCCCTATCTGTCCTGGCTCCCATCTTCTCTCTCCTGGGAGTTCATGACTCACCCCCATGGGGAGGGGAGTACTATAAGCAGGGGTGGCAGGCAGAGATGGGATAAAAAACACAGGGTTGGGATTTAATAGGGGCACAGGGTGATGTAGAAAACAGGGTTACCAAACCATCCAGATAAAACGTCCATTAGGGCAAAGCAGAGGCCATTTTCCTGCATGAGCCCCTTGTCCTTGCCAGGAATGGGAGGGGTCAGTAGGAGAAGGTCCCCCTAGAGGCTTCCTACTGTGCCCTTCGGGCCATCAGCATCTCCCGGATGTTGTCCTCAGCTTCCTTCACACTGCGCTCCAGGTAGGACTTTTTCTGCTGCAATATGAGACAGAAACAACGGTCAGGGTGAAGGGCTGGGTTGGCAGATGCGACTTTTATGCCCAATGGTCATGGCTTCTCCTCTGTGACCAGTGACTTCCAGGAGCATATTGTTGACTGGGTGCCAGGCACACACACCTGCCCAAAGTGCTCCCCCAATCCCTGGTCCACGGGAAAGAGGTCGCCTGGCACAGAAAGCAGAGTGCTGTGGAAGGCAGCAGCTCTCTGCCCCCAGAAGGAAGCAGACTCTAAACACAGGCGTCTGGGCTCATGAAGTTACACCAGACAAAGGCCAGGAAATTCCAGGACAGAGCTCCGGCCCCACAGCAGACTGTCTCTCAAGGTTTTCCATGTTCCCGGCCAGGCCCTGTAGCTGCCACCACTGCAGAACGGTCAGTGTCCCCTCTGCTCCGTCCAGCGAGATGACAGGCTCTGAGCCCTAAAAAGCTGTACGGCACGTCTCACCAAGGCAGATGAGTCAAGTTGAAATCTGCTTTTTCTGATGAAACTGCTGCCTGCTAGGAATCCAGGACAATGACACACCGAGTAACACAGGCCTTTGGAAGCTTACCTCCTACCCCATCTGGGTACTAAATTAAAATCTCAACTTAGACAAAGAACTTTACTTTCAGGAGCCACATCTGGACCAGTATTACAAAAGATTAGTCAAAGGAAATGATGTCTGTACATTATTTGCCCTGTGGTTACCCCAGAAGTATGGTGGCTTCACCACTGGAACCTGCCCTGAGGACATAGTTGTGGCTGCATTCCCACTTAACAGACATGAAATGAAAGCTTCCTTTTTGAGGAATACTCAAAATAACCCCCTCCAAGGATGTGCGTGACTGAGCCACACTGGGGCCAGCAATGCAGACAGAGCCCTGGCCCAGGCAGCCCAGACACGGCCAGTGCCTTTGTCTCAAACCGTCCCCTCACACGCACAGCTGCAGCTTCACGCTGACCATGACAGTGCCCAGGAGACCCAGGGAAACCAGGGCAAGGCTAGGGCAGGGGCCAGGTGGCGGCCTGGTCGGACAGGCCTTGCAGGAAAGTCTAGGTGAAGGCCTCTTTCGCTCGAGGCCCCCACCACTCAACCTCTCTGCTCTCTGCCCAGACACTTAATAAACGAGACCTTTAGAGACGCTTTCCTGTACCCACAAGTCTATCAGTTTTTGTGTGAACCTCCAATTCCTGTTTGTCTTCTCCTCACTTCAAATGTCTTGAAGACAAGAAAGCGTCATATCTCTTACCCATCTCCCATCTGTCCAACTTGCCCACAAGTCCTAACAAACAGGAGCCCCATAAAAACAGAGCAGCCACAATCTGACGGCCAGACGTGTGCTATTGCTGAAGGGTTCTGTTTAATCACATCACTAAACCCGACGGAGCCCTACCGTTGTGCTATCAAAGTGGGAACTTCAACTCCCTTTGGTGGACCACCCTGACTGGGTGAGTTAAAAAGAGAGAAATACTAGTAACTCCTGACACACCACTGAAGAATGTACATGTCCTAGATGGGGGTCACACAGAAAGGGAGCAGCAGCTAGACAGTGAATGCCACGTAGCATCTGGCCCCGTGGGAATCTAAGGAAAAGGCTGGTGGGGCAAACGGGCTGTACTCCTGCAGTGGTCAGTCATCATGATCATGGGCTCGGGCTCAGGGCTCAGGGCCCCAGGTGTGCACATTCCATCCATGCCAACTTGCTGCCCCAACTGGCAAAACACAAACTTGGAACATTAACAAGAGATTTTCTACCTACTGCCCAGCCCTCTGGACAATCAAATTGAGTATCAGTTCAGATCAAAATCAAAGTAGTTCTTATCTTTAAAATCCTTTATTCTATAATGTCTATTCCTTCTGTCTTCCACTTCTAGTTATATAATTTTTCATGACTTTACCAATGCATGCCCTAATTGAAGTGTTCAAGTTTCAAAAAATAATGCAAAATGAACTTATCTGTTTTTAAATCTTTAACTAAATTTGCCAAACATGAAAAAGAATTTTTATCATCCCAACAGATAGAACATGCCTAGCACAGAGGGACCTGTTTTCTAACCGTAATTCAACAGGCCTCATCCTCAAACACATCTAAACTCAAAACCTTCATAATCAAACCCAGACCAAAGCATCTGTCGTGGGCTGAACCGTGTCTCATACAACAGTATGCTGAAGTCCTAACCCCCTTTACAGTGAATGTAACCTAATTTGGAAATAGGGTCTTTGAAGATGTAACCAAATTAAAATGAGGTCATACTGGACAGGCTGGGCCCTAAATCCAGTAATTAGTGTCCTTATAAGAAGGCCACATGAAGACAAAGGGACACACAGACACACAGGGAGAATGCCATTTATCATACTTCAGAGGCAGAGAGTGGAGGGCTGTATCTATAAGCCAAGGGAGGCCAAGGGTGGGCAGCAGCCACCGGAAGCTCGGAAGAGGAAAGGAAGGGTTCTTCCCTAGATCCTTTGGAGGGAGCAGGGCCTGCAACACTGATTTTGGACTTCTGGCCTCCAGAACTATGAGACAATAAATTTCTGTTGCTTTAAACCATCTACTTTGTGGTAATTAGCTATGCAGTCCTAGGAAACCAACACAGCATCTGAAATGAGGGATGCCCCCGAGACAGAATCTACCCCAAGGCTCTTCTGGACACACAGCCTCCAACAGCACTGAACTGTACAGGCATGGGTAAGGATCCCTAAAGTCAGTACTATGGGACCATACTTCTCCCCCTGGCAAAAAAAAAAACCTGGTAGAATTAACCCAAATACAAATCAGGCTGCCAAAGAATGGAGAAAATTAAGGGACCAATGATTATGTCCAACTTTCTTCTCCTTAGATCTCCACAGCTTCTTCCTAAAACTTAGTCAAACCAGAAACTGCGTGGACCTCACTCAGCCTTCCCCATTTCTGTAAATGACAACTCCATTCTTGCAATTGCTCAAGACAAAAACTTTGGTGTCATCTTTGACTCTTCTGTCACATCTGACATCCAATCAACCAACAAATCCTGTTAACACAATCTCAAAACGCATCCAGAATCTCACCTTAGCGAGTAGCCTCGTAAGTGGTCTCCTTCAGTTTCTTCTCCACAGTGGCCAGAGTCATCTTTTAACACTTAAAACCCTCCAATGGGTTTTACTCAGAAGTAAAAGGCAAAGCCTTTTCAAAAAGCCACACAGTCTCGTTCTCATTCCCTGACCTCCCCACCCACAACTCCTCTCCCTCCTTCAGCTCCAGCCACAGTGGCCTCCGAGCTGTTCCTGCAGTTCACCTGCTATGCTCCTGCCTGGCCCGTGCCCTCTGGCCTGTGCCCTCTGGCCCTCTCTGAGTAGGAACTCTCTTCCCCAAAGACCCGCATGTCACTTCCTTCGGGCCTTTCAGCACCACCTCATGGGGAAGACCCTGATTCCGTGCAGCTCCATGCTCCCTGTTCTCCCGATTTGCCCCCGTAGCCCCTATCACCACCAGCAGCAGAATCTGCCTGTCTGTCCTCCCTTACAAGAAAAGGTCCACGAGGACAGGACTTTGCTCTGTTTGCTGATACAGTCCCAGTGTCTAGAAGAATAATGGTACATACTAGGAACGCAATACCTGTTGAGTGTTTATTATGGGAAACGATGCCTTACTGATTTACTTGTGCGCACACTGCTCCTTTTTAGTTCTCCCTGCTGACTGGAATGACCAAGGAGCACCCACCAAAGGAAGCAAAGGCAAAAACTGACCATCTCCTTCACAGCCGTTTGCAGTTTTAACCCCTGCCTCTGGACAGACGCAGGTCTAAAACATCAGTGCCTTCCTGCCACAAACGAGCAGGCCCTGTGCCTTATCAGGCCACCCTGTAACACTGTACAATGAACCATCCCAATTTCCCACGTGCTGACATCAGAAGCCCCTGAGGAACTGCTCAGTGACAGGGCTGCCGCGAGCTACCAGGGGCTGTGCTGTATGAACTCCAGGAGGCATTTCAAACCCAAGCCTCCACCAGGAGTGCTGGGAAGGCATTTGCTGGCCTTGCTACAGCATTTTTCTGTCTTGCTGAGCAATCTCCCTCAGAACACTTTCCCGAGGAAATTCTCTAGTGGCACCAAACCACAAATCTCTGGGTGCAGCGACATTCTTGTGGGGCCTTGTCCCCATGTGAAATTCTGAGATTTCCTGTGGGGCCCAGCGCGGCAGGGGAGACGAAATTGTTGGGCTCATTGCTCATCGGCCTGAGGTTCTTCTTTCTGGGAGTCAGACCGAGGGGCTGGTGTTTCATTCTTATCCTCTCACAGAATGAAGAAGTCCAAGTCCCTAGAACTTGCATGACGTGACACAATCTCTCAAACAGACTCTGAGGTAATTCATCTTGTGATGCTATCTCTACAGACTTTTTCCTTAGAAAGTTTGTCCTCTCTTTCTCTAAATTAACATTTTTCCTGTTTGTCACTTCTTGGAGTACAGAAAAGAGTTTTGCCCCTCCCCCTCTTTTTCCCCATTTGTAAAATGAGGACTTGGACAATACCAGTGTCCCTACTCCCCCATTTTTCTTTAATCAAAGAATTCTTTCTTCAAATGACCTCTCGTCTTAAAGACAAAATAAATAAGACACGTACAGCAGAGCTCGGAGAAGAGGCAGCCATGGTGGAAAAAAGCAGACCTCTGGCTTGACCCCTGCCTCCACTCCAGGCTACAGGGGCAGCAGACCCGGTAGTCTTGGTTCCCTTTGCGTCTGACATTCTGTGAGGCCTGTGCTCTGAGCTCCATGTTTCTGACCCTGAGTTGGACCTACCCCAGCCACTCATTTCTTCCTTTGCTGAATCCCCAGCTTCTGTGGACAGCTGCCAAGTTCAAGCTCTACTATTAATTTTAACACCTGAGGCGGCAATGGCTACCTTCTCACTGTCTCTCCCAAGACTTCCAAATTAAAAACCCAAGGGCCTCAACGATTCTTGTGTCGTCCGGTTTGCAGAACTGTGCAATGGCCGGCCAGAGGGTGCCAGCTGCCAAGAGCGGGGCAGTTTAGCAAGAAGCCAAGAATTCACTGAGGGCTGAGGAAGCACATCTTGACAGACAAGGGGTAAAATGTGAAGAAGGCCAGAAAACGAGCAGGGAGAGGAAAAAAGAAAGGTAACGAGGGGCCCAGAGAAGTCAGAGAGGGAAACGAGACCGAGACGGCAGAGCTGCAGCAAGCAGGGGCTGTGCGGAGATCTGAAAGCGCAAGCGCTGCGACAGCCTGAACAGGCGGGGAACTGTCACTGGGGCCAGGCCAGGCCAGGCCTGCCCGGGAATGGAGAGCTCAGAGCCACTGACCCAAGCACACACGTCCACCTGGGAGCTCATCAGGTGCATCCACGGCACCCTTCAGGATGCCACTTGGCTATGAGGTACCTTCTGAACTATATGTGACTAGAAAACAAGCTCAAAGAAAGAGAGAGTAATTTTAAGCAGGGAGCAGGAGAACAGAAATCTAAGGAGTTACTGTCTCTCCAACTTTTAGAAACTGCTTTCAGCACTGGCTGGTGTGGCTCAGTGGACTGAGTGCCGCCAGCCTGCTAACAGACAGGTCATCGGTTCAATTCCCAGTCAGGGCACATGCCTGGGTTGCAGGCCAGGTCCCCAGTAGGGGGTGCAAGAGACGCAACCACACATTGATGTTTCTGTCTCTTTCTCCCTCCCCCTCTCTCTAAAAATAAATAAAATCTTTAAAGAAAAGAAAGAAAGAAACTGCTTTCAGAACATCTTTAAGTGGTTTTTTAAGTGGTTCCTCTGCTGAAAAACAAGGTTAAAGATTTGGTTCGGCCAGCTGACCTGGTTTTCTCCCAGGTGTTCCTTATCTGCTGAGACCCTGACACCAGCACTGTCCAGAGTCAGACTCCCAAATGATAAGATGCTCAATCTGCCCACAAAACTTTTACACTACTCAAGCACCTCATAGCAGAGACACACTGGTACGGGAAATTCCTGTTTCCTCCAAACCACAGTGCTCGGCCCCTTAGTCCCTCTAGGGTTTAGGGGATCTCTGCCTACTGTTGCTCTCCCTAACGCATCCGTTTTATTGAAGTCCCAGAGGCAGCCCAGCCCATCAGGCAACCCAGGGAAGAAAGCAGAAAGAAAGCTCAGAGGTAAGCGGAAAGCCAGGAGGGGCACCTGCTCTGAAGCACCTGGCACTGATAAGGCTTCATTCACAGAATCATGACTTCTGTGGGCACCAGGCTTAAAAGGGATGAGACAAGCCAATAAATCATGTCAATGATAAGCAGCTGAGGTAGGTAAGTGGGGAAGTGTGGCTCAGAGAAGACTAGGGGAAGAAGGAACCTGACCACTACCTTAAATATCTAAAGCAATGACTCTTAAAGTGATATCCCTGGAAATTTTTGCAGTGTCAGCAACACCTGAGAACTTATTAGAAATGCACATTCTTGGGCCCCAATTCAGACCCACTGAACCAAAAATTCTAGGAGGAGGGCCCAAAAATCTGTTCACAGCCCTCCAGGTGACCGTGAGGCACACTAAAGTTTGAGAACCACTCTTTAAAAGTGAAAGTCAGCAAACCTTTTCTCTAAAGGACCAGACTGTAAATACTTTAGCTTTGTGGTGTCATCTCCATCACAACTACTCAGCTCTGCCGCTGCAGCAGCCACAGGCGATGCGCACACAAATGGATGTGGTATACACGGATGTGTACAGCAGCGCTCTAAAAACAGGCGGCAAGCCAGATCTGGTCAGCAGGCTATGGTTTGCCAATCTCTGATCTTAAAAAGGAGGGACTTTCGAAAAGTAGAACTGAGTCCCACAGTTAGATCTTTCAGAGACTTTTAATTTTCAGTGAGAGCTATTTAATAAATGCAAAAATTTCCATCCATTCCTTCTTCCATTCACGGCTTCAGCCAACTGCCAGACCATCTCTCCTCTTTTCCCCTCCAAACACCCTGGTTCTTAAAGTTTGTGGCATCATGCCCTCCCATGGTCTTCTCCCAGCCTCACTGCTGCAACCTTACCGATATCCTTGGGGACCGTCCCTCACTCACTGGTGGCTCACTGCCTTCCTTCCCACCACTGCTGCACCACTCAAGGCAATTTCGAAGAATGTGGATGAACCATCACCCATGACCTCCTTGTCTCTCACAAACTTTACTCCTCCACACGGACCTGGCCCATGGTCAGACCCTAGAGAGCTTGTCAACACCAGTGACTGCACCACCGCCAAAACCTCAGTCCCACCACGACCGCTGACTGCTGCGGAGTTCTTCAGGTCGCTTCTGGCCGGTGACTCTCCAGCCTCTTCACCTCTTCAGCCTCATCACTCAGCATGTTATGAGGTTGAAGTTTCTCATTATCCATTTTGCTCCTGTGGCCTTTCCCCTTCCCACCCTGTTTAGCTCCCACAGTCCATCACTGATATTTATTCCCCTTGTACACACCCTCTTCTCCTTTGCCCCTCTCTCCTTCTGCTTCACTTGCCTGGCTAAACGCCGACCCAAGTTAAACCCAACCATCTACCTACTCCATACTTGTACCTGAACAGCTGAATGTTGCTGGAGAAAAACACTTAGCCGTGCTGAGTGATTCCCTTTAATTCAGGACCGCAAAACTCAAATGGGCACTCAACACTGTTTGGAAGTTTTTCAGACTGTGCCCTCCAATCTCCCCTACTCTCTCCCCTCTCTCTTCCAGGTTCCTGAGAAAATACAAGCCATCTGATGAGAACACCCTCTTCTTCCCACTACCAGAGCCATTACCCAACCTCTGCCCACATGCAGACTCCCTTTCTTCCCTATTGTTAAAGTGGAGGCAGTGTTCCTGCTTTTAGCAAAACGCAGCCCTTCCACCGGGACGCTGTCCAACCTCCCCGTGCCTTCCCAAATTCCACTCCCACAGTTATCCTTTCTCTCTCTTCTTGATCTTCAATTTCTCTGTAACATCCTTCTCAGTGAGGCAAATCATTTTTTTTTGAAAAATCTTTCTTGACCTCACATTCCCCTGTAGATTACTACCCCTCTTTCTCTTCTCTCCTTCTTAGTAAAACTTCTTGAACCACTTGTTTTTAGTAGCTGCCTCCACTCAAATTTGCTCCTCAGCCGTCTCCAATCAGGACCATCCACTCCATTCAGCTGACTGAGGTCTGGCTCACCAATGAGCTCTGTGCTGCCCAAAGCAGCGGTTATTTCTCTATTCTCTTCTTACTCAACCCGTTCTTACTCATCAACGGCATTCAACACAATTCTTAAAGTATCTTCTTCTCTTAGCCCTGATGACACCACACTCCTATTTTCCTCCCACGTCACTGGCTACCCTCCTTCTAAGTTCTCTTTCGCTGACTTCTCCTGTGCTCAGCTTCACACACAATGTTGGCATTTTCCAGGAAGCTGTCCCGGAACTCCTCTTTTCCCCATCCACACTTTCTCTCAGAGATGCTCATCTAGTCTCAGAGCCTAAACATTAATTTAAGTGACTCCCAAATTTACATCTCTGACCCTGACCTCCCCCTAATTCCAGATTTATACATCCAACTGCTTACAAAACATATCCTTTTGTATGTCAAACCCAAATATACATGTCTAAAGCAGACACAAATGGCTTATAGTCCTCATCCCCTTCCAGTCTCCTCTGTCTCAGTGAATAAAATCATCCAATTGCTCAACTTAAAAACCACAGAAACAACAAACCAACAAAAACAGAAGCCATCCCTGATTGTTTTCTTCTCTTTAAACCCTACATGTGTTATGCGACCTCAAGTCGGCTCTGACCCCTGGCTACTCTATGAATGAGTGACGTCCACAATGCGCTGACCTCCACAGCCCTGCCCCGCTCCTGTAGGTAGACTCACGCCTATGGAGTCAATCCATTCAAATGTGGTCTTCCTCTTTTCCTGCTGCTTTCTATTTTTTTTTCCAGCATCACTGTCTTTTCCAAAGAACTCTGCCTCAAGTAGAACAGCTTCAGTTTTGTCTTTTTTTTTTTTGGCCTTCAGCAATGTTTCAGGCTTAATTAGCTCTAGAACTCACTTGCTCGTCTTTCAGGCAGTTCAGAGTATCTGCAGAGCTCTCCTTCACACCGTATCTCTAATGAATCATTTTTTCCTATCAGCCTTCTTCCCTGTCCGACTTTTGCATCCATCCATAGTACTTGGGAACACAAGGATGCAGATGACCTTAGCCTTGATTTCTAATGACACATCTTCACTATTGGTGATCTTTCCTAATTCTCCCATTGCTGCCCTTCTGTATCTCAGCCTTCTTCTTGACTTCCTGGTTGCAGTCTCTATTTGAACTGATGACTAAACCAAGGTAAACAGAATCTTCAACAATTTTGGTATCTTCATTATCTGTGTGAAAGTTATGTTTCTTCTGTACATGATTTTTTGTCTTCCTGATGTTCAAATGCAGTCCTACTTTTGGTACTTTCTTCATTCATTTTTATCAGAAGTCATTTCAAATCACTGCTAATTCCTGCCAGTAAGATGACGTCACCTGTATATCTTAAGCTATTGATATTTCTTCCACCAATTTTCACCCCTCCTTCCTGAATCTAGCCCAGTTTTTTATGTTCTGTGTACCAATTAAACAAATCTGTATATGGTCTATATACAGATTAAATCAAGCCCCACATTCCTCATTCAATGCATCAGCAACTCTTAACTGACTTCCAAATATATTTCTAAATCACATTCCTTCCACCCAGCTCCGCCACTACCATCCTAGTCCAAGCCTCTAACAGCCTAGCCTGAATATTTGTCATGAATTTTTAACATGTAAATCAGGTTACTTTCTGCTCAAAACCCTCTAACGTCTTCCTATGGCAATTAGAATAAAATCCAAACTCCTCAAACTGGGTAATAAGGCCCTGCATGATCTGGTCCCTGCCAAGCACTCCAATCTTATTATCCCTCTTTCCCCCTTTCACTGCTTAAACAACTCCATCAAAATTATTCCAACCTTAAGGTACCATCTGTCCTTCCACCTGGAATGTTCTCCCTCTAGATACTTTTAAGTGGCTTACTGCTTCTCTGCATTCAGATCTTAGCTGAAATTTTACATTTTCAAAGAGGATTTCCTTGATTACTCAATTAAAAGGAATAATTCCCTAAAACATCACCTTTGCTACATGATATTTTCTTGCTTATATATTATTTGAATCTGAATGCAAGCTCCATAAAGTATGGATCTTGTTGGACATGATTAATGCTTCCTCCCCGCCAGCACCAAGAACTGGCACATAATTCACTTACCTGACATTCACTGAGCACCCAATAGGTCAGACCCAACAAGCACTGGGATTAGCAGTAAGCCAGCCACACCCTCATTCACACACGGACATTTAACTACCACTGTAAGAGGGCTTCGAGGGAAAAGCACAGTGTCTAACAGAGGAAACACCTGGCTTAATCAAGAATGCTGCAGAAGCACTTTGAACTCGCTCTGAAGGATGAGCAGGAATGAACTAAATGGAGAGGTCAGAGCTGGGGAGTGAGCAATTCCAGGCAAATGGAGCAGCATGTGCAGAGGTCAAGTGGAGCACGGCATATCTGGGAACCAAATGACAGTCAGTGAGACTAAAGGCAAGAGAAAGAGAGTATGAACATATGAGAATGAAAGAATATAGGAGGATGAGGCTGGTGAGATTGTGTCAGATCATGCAGGGTCTTACAGCATATGAAAAATTTAATTTTTACCTTGAAGATAATGGAAAGACACCAGGTTTTAAGCAGGAGTGACAAAAATCAAATTTCCACTGAAAACAAAATATCACACTTTGGCTACAACACAGAGAATGAATTAGAACAGAGCTTCTCAGAGAGGTAACATATGATAACATATGTGCCCAAGATACTGACCTCTTCCGTCCCTAGAGTGGCTGGGTGGGTGCAGGGCAGCCAAAGCCCCCTTGCACAGCTGCCTCCAACCTTGAGCACCCTTTGTCCATACTTACCCCAATGAATCGTGCAAATATCACTTCCTGGGTGCTGTGATATAAAACAGGTTAGGAAGCACTGAACTGTTAAGAAACTTATTAGGAGGCCACTGCAATAGTCTTGGAAAGAGATACAGTATCTTACTGGTGGCAATGGAAATGGAGAAAACCAGATTTAAGAAATATCCACGAGAAAAATCAACAAGAGGACTTCACTAAGTACTTTACTATAACCTTCATTAGCTATCAGAAATAGGGGGTGGGAGGCCAAGAGTAACTCCTAAAAGGATCAGGTTTGGAAAGGAACATTATGAGTTTAGTTTTTCAGACATTTTGAACTTAACACATTGCGTACTGCTCACGAGTTTTCGCGTGTTTCGCGCACTATCTGTTATAGACCTTAGATGTCAACACACTGTCTTGTCCACATCGAATGAAGCGATCTCATTGGTGGAAACCGTGCAGGTCAATCTACGAAAAACTATATAATTGCACGAACCCATAAGGCATTGCAGTTACATTGTATTTTGGTCATTCAAATAGTCTTCGTCTTCAAGTTCCTGGAGCTTTTAGAAATGCCCCCTCTCAGAAAAAGGAAGGAAACCAATGAAACTGATACACTTCCGGAAGTATTTAACAATAATTTATCAGATACTCCTAGTGAGATCGAAGATGCAGATGATTGTTTTGACGATTCTGGAGATGGTCTGTAGTTATGATGATTTAAATAACGTGCAGTTTGCCCAAAAATGTGCAGTCCCTGGAGTATATCTTAGAGATTTCTATGTGGTATGCAATGTGTTAAGGTACTGGTAAGACATCCAAGTGAAATGTAAAAAGAAAACTAGATTGGGTCTGAAGTTCCTAAGAGCCTGGGCTAGAGAAATAATTTTGCATACAGGTAGTACTTAAAGGCATAAGAAGGCTGAAATTCCTAGAGAAAAAGCACAAGAGAATTTACTTAGCCTTACAGAAAGTCAGCATTTAGTAAGACTGAAAAGATGAGGAGGAACCAGCAAACAACACTAAACAGGAGGGAAACTGCCAGAAACCAAGAGAAGAGTAAGTAGTTCAGGAGAAAAGATGCAATCACTGGAAATCACTGATGTGCCCAAACAGAAACAGTGACAACATCTCAGAGGCGGCTGGGGGCAGGGGAGGGAGTGCTGTATCAAATGGCCTCCCTACGGCTCTCTGAGACCTGACCCAAAAACTCCATGAAGGAAAATTACTTGATATTTTTAATTGTCAGAGATTAGCCCCAAGAGCACAAGTACTACAGTGTCAGGACAAATAATTTTGCCTGCTACCTTCAGTGAGACCCTGGGCTGTGCAGAGGTCCAACCCAAGAGTTGTGAAGTGTCAGACAGTAAATTCCCAGGGAGATGATTAAGATGGCTGACATGCTTCATTCAGGAAATAAAGGAGCAAAGAGAATATCCTTCAGAGACTACTAAATGTCAGAGCTGTGAATCGTGTGCAGCATAAACATACTAACAGTGTAATAAACATGACAAGTCTTTGTCTGTTTCAGGAACTGGGTTAAAAGAGATCAGGGAAAGGATGCAGAGACTACTACCAGTATTACAACCCTGGGTGCTCCGCTTCCTTTCTGAAACAAAATAAACTAACAAACAAAAACCCTAAAATCTACAGCCCAGATAGAATACTTTCCTAGGTTCCAATATATGTGAAACATAAATATACACAGTACATAATAAAGAAATCTCATGAAAACAGATTTTATAAAAGCAAGAAGTTTCCCAATATACATTGTTTTACTTCTGCGTCTCCAGGATCAGAAAGCCCAGGCAGCAAGGACTATTAAAACTCTGCTGCCCTCCAAGTTTGACTGCTATAGTGTGTCTTTAGCTTGCCTTCGTCCTACAAGTGCAAGAGAATCAAATCAATAGTATTTACGGTGGGATTCGGCCTGTAGACATGGGAAAGGGGACGGTGAATAAGGGTGTGCCTTCTGAGTGAGGAAGCACGGGCAACACCTTGCATTCTTGGACGTGGAGGTGTAGCTGACTCAGCTGTGGGGGCAAGGCCAGCACACAGGTATGTGCAGCAAAGGCATGAAGTTAGTCTGATCCTACACTCCGTCCAAGCAAGTCAAGAATTTCTATTTCTCACAACACAACAACAAAAAGATACACAACCCAATTTAAAAGTCAGCAAAGGGCCCTGGCTGGTGTGGCTCAGTGGATTGAGTGCCGGCCTTCGAACCAAAGGGTTTTTGGTTTGATCCTCAGTCAGGGCACATGCCTGGGTTGCGGGCCAGGTCCCCAGTAGGGGTTGCATGAAAGGCAACCACACAGTGATGTTTCTCTTCCTCTCTCTCTCCCTCCCTCTCTCTCTAAACATAAATATATAAAATCTTTTTTAAAAAATTAGCAAAGGACTTGCATAAACATTTCTCCAAAGTAAGATACATTAATAGCCAACAGCACATGAAAAGATGTTCAACCTCAACAGTCATTAGGGAAATGCAAACAAAAACAAGATTCTACTTTAAACCCATTACAATGGCTATAATAAAGAATAGAAAATAAGTGTTAGCAAAGACGTGGAGAAATTAGAACCCTCCAATATTACTGGTGGGAATGTAAAATGATGCAGCTGCTGTGGAAAACAGTTTGGCAGTTACTCAAGAAGTTAAAAGATAAAATTACCATATGACCCACCAATTCCACTCCTACATATATATATCCAAGAGAAATGAAAACAGGTGTTCAAACACAAGCTTGTGAATGTGCATAGCAGGGTTACTCTAATAGCCAAAATGCAGAAACAACCCAAACGCTCATCAACTGATGAGCAGGTAAACACAGTGCGGTGTGTCCACAGAATGCTCCCTTATTCCACCATAAAAAGAGAGGAAGTCCTGATCTACGCCATGCAGTATGGCGCAGACGGACCGTGGGAACATTAAGCTAAGTGAAAGAAGCCAGACACAAAAGCCACATACTGTACGATCCATTTATATGAACATCCAGAATAGGCGAATCTACAGACACAAAGCAGATTAATGGCTGCCAGGTGCTAGGGGGAAAGAGAAACGGGCAGTGACTGTCTAGTGGGTAAGGGGTTTCTTTTGGGGTGATAAAAATGTTCTAGAATCAGACATGGTGATGGCTGCACAACACTGTGAACTTTACCTCATCTAAAAATAAAGAATAATTCTTGGTTTTCTCTAAATGCTGCAACACAAAGGAGGAAAAGAGGGCACAAGTGCCTGATGGGCATGGCGAGGCGGGTTCCTAAGGGACTCCTTTCACGGCGAATCTGTCTTTACTCCACCTAAACACGTAAGAGTAACACACAAACTGGCCAGGGTGAAAGAAAATGACAGACTCAGTTTCTGAAAATCAACTTCAATGTTATCAGCAGAAGCACTAAACATTCAGATTGATCAGTTCTAACAAGGCGCTCTGGGAGGGCCAATGGACAAACAAGAGTGAGGAAACGTCTGTGTGCTCATGGTACCACTTTCCGATCGAGTAATATATTTATACAACTAAAGAAATAGAGATACGGCCACTGGAAGCCCATAAAAGGACCTGGAGACAGTGAAAACAAGCAAGATCTCAAAGCCACCACGGGCACAGACGAATGACTCATCAGCACCTCCCGTGTCGATTTGTTGAAGTCAGCAGAGGGCAGAACTGGAGAACGACAAATACGCTCCGATATCAAAGGGCTATTTATAAAGCTGCCAAAAAACCTCCCTTTCTTTTCATTAAGAAAGAGAAAAGGAATACGCACAGTCATACCTGTCGGTATCACCAAGAAACTGCCATTCTCTAACTCTAAGCTAAACCTCTAGGTCAGACAAGCAACCCAAGGTCTTTGCTCATACCGCTCTGAGTGTTCGGAGGGGCACTGAGAGGTCAGGTCACATCACCCAGTGACATTTCTCCATCCGGGGTGATGCAGGGCTCATAGCATGATGAAATCACTCTATAGACCAGACGTCACAGCTGCCACTTGTCCCTAACTCCACACCCACCCCGGTTGCCATGGCACTGGTACAAACAGAATAGGGTTTAATATGCTATTGGCTCTGATCTAAGTAGCTGACATAACAGCAATTAGTTTATGACACTGGAGTAATAAAAGAGCACTTGGCACGCTTCTCCCTGCAAACATGATTCAAGGCGTGGTTTCCATTTTGCCCTTTCTTCAATTTCCAGATGCTAGGCCACTTAGAAGCCACTTACAATCCCTTCACTCCAAGAGTTGGTATTTAAGGAGCTCATCATTTTATAAGAAAAGGACCGGTAAAAATAGAAGGCCCAGATACTGGAAGTATCCAACCGTGGCCTAGGAATCCCCGTTTCCTTCAGAGTAAAGGAGAATGATACAGGGGTTGGGATCCAGAGTGTGGACTCCTGGCTTCCCACTCCGCTCGCCCCCGCCTCCCCTGACTAGTTACAGTCCTGGTTCTGTGAAGCACACATGTGATCTCCATTTCTAAAACATGGGCAGAGGTCACCAAGTTTGAGATGGCTTCACCACTGAATCCATAGCTACTAGGAACTAAGAGCGACAGATGGCACTAACCTGCTGGCACTTGCATCCTCAAGCCCACTGACTAGCCCTACAGATGGCTACCTTCAGGTGACATGTGGAAGGAGCCATCAGGTCCTTCTGCCACCCTTACATGGTGTGTACTGAAGCTATCAACAATGGGTCCTTTGAGTAAAATATAGAGAGTTAAATGTTCTTATAGAATACCCTAGAGCAATTAAATGAGTGAACTATATATATTATTACCCCTCTTTGTCCACCATTGTACGCTGTCATTTGCTGAACAGAAGATGCTATGAAACATGGAATGGAAAGCTGCACACAAACACCTGTTACCGGTTACTTCTGATGAATGGGAATGAGACTGAGGTGGGTGTGGGGGTGATGCAACAAAGAAGACTTTAATTTCATTAGTATTGTTTTATTTTTATAAAAAACAAGCCAAAAAGCAAGTAAATATTATAAAATGATGACTTTTGTTATCTGGATGGTAAGTTACACAGGTAACTGTAACTTGTTAAATTAGTGTAACTTGTAACAGTTAAAACTGTGTTTGTTAAATTAGCTGTGTACATTGGTATAGCTCTAGTTTTTTCCAAATTAAAAAAAAAAGCACTTGGTGGCAATATGCTCAATGAATAAACAGCTACTGAGCATCCACCACATGCAAATAACAAAACCCTGCACTTACCAAGTATTTACTGTGTGCCAGGCACAGCTTCCAGTGATTTATATGTAATAGGTTACAAGGCAGGTGGGTACCTTTTGTAAGGGAGACCTATCCTCCTCACCCCAGTTTTAAAGAGCTATACTCCTGGCCTCCTCAATCTTCTCTCAGGAAGACTCGTGGCTTTTCTGATTAGCGTGTCTGGGAAAAGGACCGTGGCCCAGCTCCTTCCGCTCTACCAGGGTCTGCCTTGCCTGCAGAAGGAACACATTTTCCTCGTGAGTCTGACAGGCAGGCTCTGCCTGCCTCTGCGGAGAGAGACCTGTGGCTGTCCCACACTTCTAGAGATTTGCTGGGTACTTTCATCCAATGTGTATGCCTAATGATGGACAGTGTTAGAAACCATTATTACTGCTACACCAATAAACCACATCCTTCAGCTCAATCTTTACCTGCCATAAAGGTAAAGTATATAAAACTGTTCATATCAATCTGCCTTTCAGTTGGTTCCACAGGCAGGCAGCAGACCAAGGGCTCCTTACTGTCCCTCTCCATCAACACTATTGCTGGTGTTTTACAGAAGGGCATTGAGGCTGAGAGACACTAAGTAGTGTACACAAGTGGGAGTAAGTGGCAGGGTCAGCGTTGAAATTCATATTCATCTGACTCTGGAATTCATATTTGCTTTTTAAAAATTAAATGTATTGGATGGCATTGATTAACAAAATGGTACAGGTTTCAAGTGTGCATTTGTATGGTACATGGTCGGTATAGCGCACGGTGTGCCCACCACCCAAAGTCAAGTCATCTTGCATTGCCATGTATTTGGGCCCCTTTACCCTTTACTAGTCCCCACCCCCTTCCCTCTGGTAACCACCACACTGCTGTCTGCATCCATGAGTTTCAGTTTTAAATCCCACACACGAGTGAAATCATATGGTTCTTAGCTTTTTCTGACTGACTTGTTTCGCTTAGCAAAATATTCTCAAGGTCCATCCACATTCTCACAAATGGCGAACAGATATGAAAAGATGCTCGACTTCACTAGCTATTAGGGAAACAAATCAAAACTACAATGAGATACCACCTCACACCTGTTAGTACAGCTATTACCAAGACAAGTAATAACAAGTGTCGGGGAGGTTGTGGATAAAGGAACCCCCATACACTGCTGGTGGGAATGTGAACTGGTACAGCCGCTAGTAAAAACAGTATGGAGGTTCCTCAAGAAATTAAGAATAGAATTACCATATGATCCAGCAACCCATCTTCTGGGTATCTACCCCCAAAATTTGAAAACATTTATGCACAAAGATATATGCACCCCAATGTTCACCGCAGCATTATTCACAGCAGCTAAGACACAGAAACAGCTGATGTGTCCTCCAACAGATGACTGGACAAAGACGTGGTACATAAATACAATCAGCCATAAGAAAAGATGAAATACTGCCAGAAGTCATCTTCTTAATTATTATGTCAAGGAATTATGCTATGCATATGAGAGCAAGAAAAGCAGTACCAAATACTTTTCACTAAGATAAACTCAAAAGCTATTCCAAAGGCTGCAGCTTTTATTCGCTTATACTGGAAGAGAAGAGGAAAATGCCTACGTATGACTGCGTACAGGGACCAGTGAAGGTATTAGTTACTACAAAATCCCTTCAGGGAACTTTTAATCTTCAAAACCAGTACGCACGTTTGCTTTCACCCATGGAAGTGCCCGCTTCCCTCAAGTCTTACTCAGACACATGGCAGTTTCCTGACCCTGTGCTGCAAATGAACAGAATTCAACCACTGCCTACACTGTGGTCTCAAAGAGCACTCAGCTCTGAGCCTAACCTGATGTCAGCTTCTGCCATCCCCGCCAAGGGAACAAACCTGCCCCCCCTCAGCAGAGCGGGCCTGGCCAGCTCCAGATCAGTGCTAGCAAGGGTAGGCCACAAAGCATTTGAACTCAGGTCTAACTAGCCGACAGTGCCTGTTGCCACAAAACCAGGGCCTGAACAGCCCCCTAACCATGGAGCCCCCTGACCATCTGATCCCGTCAGCCGGGCCCCTTCTCAGCACAGGCCTGCCCACGTGGGTCTTCACTCAGTTCTCCGGACCCACTGCACTCTCCAC
Source organism: Macrotus californicus (assembly GCA_007922815.1). Classification (NCBI taxonomy): domain Eukaryota; kingdom Metazoa; phylum Chordata; class Mammalia; order Chiroptera; family Phyllostomidae; genus Macrotus; species Macrotus californicus. The sequence goes on along the minus strand of VMDR010001268.1, from coordinate 8,614 downwards.
ACCTCTATCAAGAGCTTTACATCCTGCTGCAGTGCCCTTGGACTTGGTCCATGACCTTGTTCGTCCCTTCTATAGCTAACTTCTCTCCTTAGTTGACCTAACCCAGTTCTATGACTTTAATTGACAATTTATAGACAATTCTCAATTTTTATTTCACTAGTCTAGAGTTCCAGATTTACCTATCCAACTGTCTAATAATATCTTAAAGGTTAACACGGTCCAAACCAAACTTTCAATTTGCTTTTAAAATTACTTTTAAAACTTGAAAATTGACTAGGAAACACTGATTGCTGAATTTCCAACTGCACGCCTGTGCCCCCGACATACGGGTCTCTGTGCGGCCCAGCACACACGGACCGCTGTGTGAAACCTCTCCCACGGAACAGCATCGGCACTGCGAGTAACTACTCGCCCGGAACAAGCAGCACGTGTGCACAGCAAGCAGCAACCATGTTGATTTCATCCTGGTTAGCCTTAACTCCTTTCCCTTAGACCTCTCCATCCAGCTCTCCCTTCCACCACCCCACTTCCAGACTTCTGTCCACACTGTTTATTGTTCTGATGCTCTCTCCTCTGCCCCAGCTCTATCCAGCAAAATTCCAACCGACCTTCAAGGTCCAGGTGAAATGCCTCCTCTCCCATGAATTCATTTTTGATCTCTGACAGAAGAATGAGAAGGGAGGTAGGACTCCTTAATCACAGGTCCAAAATGTTGAGTCCTCTTTTATCCCTACACCCAATCATCTTGGCTCCACCTTAAAATATACCCAGGGTCGACCGCCTCCACTGCACCACTCTTGTCCAAGTCACCGTGAACCTCTCACTTGGGTAACGCAACAGCTTCCCAGCAGGTCTCCTTGCTGCCACCCTTGCCCCCATAATCTATTCTCAACACAGCAGCCAGACTGGTCCTTCTAAAATATGAATCAGATCATGTAACTCCTCTGTTCAAATATTCCCAATTTCAGAGCATATGCCAAAATCTTTCATGTGGCCTACAAGGCCATACAGAATCATCACCCTGATACCACTCCAATTTCATCCCCGACTGTTCTCTACCTAGCTCTCTCAGCTCCGGCTGAACTGACCTCCCTGTGTCTCAATTGTGCTTCCACCGCCAGGTTTTTATACTTGCTGTTCCCTCTACTTGGAACCCTCTTCTCCCGGATGTATACATAGGTGCTCTTCAGGCCTCTGCTCAAATATCACCTTATCAGAAAAACCTTCCCTGTCAACGCTATATAAAAATTTTTATACATTCCCGTCCTTCTCTGCCTCCTTACCCTGTGTTGGGTTTCTTTTTTTAGCATTCATCAATTATAATATTTGGTTATTATCTGTCTCCCCTCCCATCTTCCAGAATATTAAGTGCCATGTCATCAGAGCCTTTGCAATTTTACCTTCATTGACATTATAACAGTGCACGGCACAGTAAGTACAGCAGACTGCAGATTCCTCACTGCATAGGATTAAAAGTAAGAACAAAAAGCCTCCAAATTAGACATAATCCCAAAGTAATCTGTATAATCAAGACACCAACAAACATTTAACAAAGCTTCTTAACATATGTATACCTTACTCCTGACCTGTCTAACCATCGTTGTTGGCCAGTCTAATGGCATGAACCTTGGAACTGTTTGGTCCCCACAACGGAAAGAAAAATCAGTCATAAGTGAAAAAGTTCAGCCTCTAACACTGAAAGCACCAATTCTTAAAAACTTAGACAATCAATATTTCACAATTCAGTTCAAAGCCTGACTCAGCTTAGGCTTCAACTACAGCCCCAGGAACTCTTTCCCCTCTCCTGTTTCCAACACCGCCCGACTTTTGTCCCCTCTCAGGCCTTCTCCAAAGAGAGAAGATAAGAGTCTGCATTAACGAAGGCTTTGAATTTGAACTCCAAGTATAGTCCAGTCCCTGAGTGGAAACTGATGTTTTTCTTCACAAACGCTAGAGCTGATTAAACTTGACCAGAAATGATACGTCTTGTGCTACTTGTAAAGACTTAAAGGGCCACCACGTATGTCATTCCACATGACTCACAGGAGCTTGTCATCCACAGCAGGGCAGACACAATCTCGAACACTGCTGTTCTAAGTTACACAGTTGCGGCCTTTTAGTTCAGTTGGAATGATTATTTCATTCAATCGGAGTAAGGAAGACAGGTAACTTCGGAAATGACTAAAAGCAAACATTTCCAAAGCCTGCGGTGTCCAAGGGCTCAGGTCCCGAAGCTTCAGGGAAATATGGGCACCCTCGGTAACACAGGCTTTCCCAAGACAACCCCACCCCCTAACAATCTCGAATAAAAGCATTCTTCCCCCCTTTGGTATTAAAGGAGCCAGGTTCTGACCAAAAAGAAAAAGAAAAAAATAACTGCATAAAGGAAAGGATTTCAGCTAGGGCATCAGATACAAAAAAATCAACATGCAACTTCAGAGTATAAAAATCAGTGAGCCCTCAGGTCCGTCCACAAAGAACGCAGAAAACCAGAAATCTAACGGAAAATCTGCTCCTCGCTTTCACACATCCCACCACTGATAAATTCATAGCAGGGGACAGAAAAGGCATTTACATCATTCCTTCAGTGATCTTCACCAGCTTCACAAACAAGTACTAGATGGGCATCTCTGCTTTACAGAAAGTTACTTCTATTATTAGGAAGACGTTAAGGCACACAGAGGTCAAGAGCCAAATCTAAGTAGAGCTTTATGCTGGCAAAGTGGGTTAAAATTACACGCAGGTGTACTGAAGTCACACGCCTGGTTAATTTTGTCCAACAACCTGAGCCCCTCTGAACACTGAGCTAGGGGAGAATACTAATTAGAAAATTCCTTTATTCTCACACTAACTCCCCTGTTTCTAACCACCACCCTCTCCCTCTTGCTCTCCCTCACAGGCTAACTGCACACTTCTAATGTCACAGCCACACTGAAAGATGGGCAAAAGACCACAATCACCTGGTTCGTCTGACACACCGCTGGTCAGAGCATGCTCCCTGAGCCCCACTTCTGGCTCCACAGTATAAGTGGGTGTGAGGACGTGAGCCCTGTGGGGTTTGGGAAAAGGGAGAGCTCAAACAATGTTCTTGTCAGCACTTGAAACAAAAAATCCATTCAATGAGAACGGCACCATGTTCCTTTTGCCCTTTCTCCCTAGGAACTAAATTAAACAGATTACAGACAGTGGCAAGAGCTAGCCTTAGAACAGCCTCCCCCTTATTTGTTATTTTTAGAAATTTAGTCGACAACGCCTGACAACTAAACATGCCTAGAATAGCTAAAGGGAGGGGGGATTATCAGATACTACCAGCAAAAAAACACTAGTCATCACTTCCTCCGACCCTAAGAAAGAATCATTTTCCATGTCTTTATAGCATCACACAGAGTTTGTGCTTTCACAGTCTTGTATAAAAACAGAGTACGCATAAAACATCATGGAAACTGATAATGCTTCCTGACGGGGGACTGTTCCACCCTCACATGTGTTTTCTTAAAAACAAAAGCAGAATAAAATGAACTCAACTGCTTTACACAAACGTTAGGAGTACAATGCATGGTGTGTCCACTTTGGAAAAATTTCTCACAAGATAATTATATACACAAAGAATGGCTTCATGAATAGTGATGGAATTCAAATATTTTTATTATGCTGACGACAGCTGAGAGATTCATTTGAAAGCAAGACAAAGTGAGGTGGGAGAGACTACTCTAATCATAATTAGCAAGACACTATCGATAACTGAAATAATTTAGTGAAAATTCAGGAAAACGAATAAAATGGTAAAATTAAAATAATAAAGCCCCAAGTAATATAACTATCTGCATCAACAAATTAAAATTCATAAAAACATGCCCTGGCCAGGTGGCTCAGTTGGTTGGAGCCTCATCCCATACCCCAAAAGGTTGCAGGTTCGATCTCCAGTAAGGGCACATGCCTAGGTTGTGGGTTCAGTCCCTGGCTGGAGTGTGTATGAGAAGCAAATGATGGATGTCTCTCTCACAAAGATCTCAATCTCTCTCTCTCTCTCTCTCTCAACTCCCTCCATCCCTCCCTCTCAAAAAAAAAAAAAAATCAATAAACATATTCTCCAGTGAGGATTAAAATGTTTTTAAAATAAAATTCATAAAAGTACATTTTATAAAATTTAGTAAGATACCACTTATAAAAATGTCCATGTATAGTCAAGGAACTTAATAATTTATTAACATTTTCTGCACATTTTTTTGCCAATATTCTAAGTATTGTGTATTTATAAAAGAGTACAGGATAAAGCACAAGTGACTATAATAATATCTTCCTTGATATGTTATTTTAATTTAAATATGTGGAGTTAATAAGCTATTACACAACTCTATCCAAATTATCTCTAAAACAGGTGATGCCCAATATAAACTACCTTTAAGCCATCACATGCACATCTCTGAGATTTCAGTAATTTAAGCAACTACTACAAAGATATCAAAGGAGATGCTGTCACCTTGTATCACATTTTAGCTGGCAAAGCTGTGGGGGGTATTTTATTTATTTTATTTTAGCTTCTAAAATAGATCCCAATTAACTTTTTTAATTAAGGTAATTATTGGACATGAAAGAAAACTGGTTTTTTGTTTTGTTTTGTTTCCCTCCATCTTTTAATTAGAAGGGGTATTTTTGCTCCAAACATGGCAATTCATAAAAGACAAGAGGTTACAGTGATAAACTTAATAGAAGTGACCCTAGATATATTCTAATCCAACCCTGTTGTTTTTACAAATGAGGGCACAGGCTCAGAGTAGAGCAAGGGCTAGAATCCAGAACTCCTAAAGCAACAGAAGGTATTTAAATAAGAATTTAGGGTAATGAATGCCCTGCTTTAAATCTAGTAGACTTGGAGATCTCTATTTATTGCTCAAACACCAGTTTGGATCTTGTTCTCCGGAGCTGACATGCACAGTGTGCTCATTAATTAATACAGGTATAGCCTCGTCCGCACTGAGTACTAACAACTGACTCCTGGCCAGTATAGTATCACTTCAGGTTAGAGGAGACCTGTGATTCACTGCTCAGAGTGAGAGCTGGAAGATCTTGGGTAAAGTGTACTGATTAACTTCACCTTTCCATTTAGTTACAAGAGCAGGGAGGCAAAGAAAATTCAAAGTCTAACTCATCAAAAGCAATTATTCTTTAAACAGGCTAAAAATGACCAGAGGAACTCTCAAGCATGGGAGAAAGGGGGCTAAGGACAAATATTTATGGTAAGAGACAGAGAAGTACAGGCCATATAAAGCATACAGTAATGAAGGCTGAGGTCAACAGCCCTCTGAAGAATTCAAAAGGATAGTCCAGTGTGGGCACAGACAATTATCCCAAGGAAGGGAACCAAGGGTCCCTGGGCTGTATCCTGGAAGAAAAGACTAACCAAATCAAGATGCAAAAGGCTGAACTCTGGGCTAATTGGAATGTAAATTCTTCATAAAATAAAGGTGCACATCAGTGAACAGGTCAAATCCAAGGAGTGCATGTGTAAAAATATCTGTAAGATCTATTTTACAGAGAAATAAAAAAGGCTGTCTAGGCAGGAGGGTAAACCTATTTGAAACGTTTACATCTGAGTTCTAGAACACCAGACCTGAAACATTTCTATTGAGGAAATTAAACATATCACAGGTAGTTCACATTTGGGCAAATATTAGCCCTTGGATTGTAACAGACACTGACCAAAGTATTGATAATACGGGGTGGGCAAAAGTAGTGAGTATGCCAGACAGTTTCTTCTTGTATTATCATTTATTAATTATTGTATTATCTATTTGTATCACAACTGTAAGCCTCCTTTTGCCACCCCTGTCTAACCAATAAAGCACACTCAACCAGAGAAAGAGCACACACAGGCTTTTTCGGACTCATGCCTGTTCTTCACTGAAAGCCACGGAGAAGGATTACACAGCTACGTTAAGCCCTAAAACACCAGGACACAGACAATATATATAGTTCACTATAAACTCTACAGTTTCCAACCATCAGGCTCATTTAGACTTAAGTCTTAAATAACTAAAAACTATTTTTAACAAACATCCATTTTTACAAATGTTGAGAATGCAAATGAACTCTATAAAGAGATGAGTATTCATATCTGCAATCCCAACGTGTGGGACAATAAGAGAAACTTCAACTGAGACTCCCCGAGTCAGAAAAAAAGAAAAAAAAAACAAAAACCAGACTACTAAGTTGTAATTAGTTTTTGAAATTAAAAAAGAAAAACCAAACCACTCAGGGGTGCCTAGCTATCCAGCTACTACTGAAGGTGTAGCTCATCAAGCTAATTTTCAGTAGAGACACTGAATATATATTGTACTTCTCTCCAGTACTCAGACTTTCCTGGGTTGAGGGGGGATGATGTCTCTGAAAAAAACAGCTCTCCTCAGCAAGAATCTAAGGGTTAACTGTGCAAACATTCTAGGAGAACACCGTGACTTGTCAGAGTAAAAACAGACCTTCTGGAAAGGTAAATCACGGGCCAGCGATACAACGGAATTCCACATTAGTGATGCAAATGAACGAAGCACACTGCAGTAACATGGATGTCCTTCACAAACACAACAGAAGCAAGCAAAAAATATATATACAATGATTTTGTTCATGTAAAGTTCCAAAACAGGCAAGATTGAATTATACAGTTTTGGGGGTACAGGTAGATAGTAAAACTGTATTTTTAAAAAAGGAAATAATTATTACAAAAGTTGGAGTAGGAGCTGGGAGGGGAGCAGGCAGGGACGGAGATCAGGAAGGGAGTGTTGAGGAGGGGCTCGGGTGTCCTGCCAGTTTTTCATTCTGTGGCCTGGATGACTGTCACAGGGCTTTGCTCTGTTATTAAGCTATACGAGGTCTGTCCAGAAGGTATACAGCAATGTAACATGAAAAATAGAAACACTGATTGAGAAGATACAAGATTCGAGAAACATTGTACATAGGACAATGACACCTCAGTCCCCTTCAAAGCAGGCACCTTGGGACCTCACGCAGTTCTCCCAATCACTATCAGCTGTCTCATATTTTCCTGAACCTCACTGACGGTCTGAAATCTCTTCCCTTTCAAAGGTGATTTTCGTTTTGGGAAAAGCCAGAAGTTGCAGGGCGCCAAATCTGAGCTGTAAGGGAGATGAGTCACCTGGGTGATTTGGTGTTTCGCCCAAGAACTCTGCACGAGATATGATAAATGAGCAGGCGCGTTGTCGTGATGAAACTGCCAGTCACCAGTGCCCATCGCTGCGGCCTTCTGAATCACCCAAAGAGTTTCCGTGGAGGAATGTTCAAGCTTAACACAAAATCTGATGCACATTTGTTGTTCTACTCACTTAGTCATTTTGAATGCGACAGCCACACAGTACACATGCTCACTCAACAATGTCTACAGCCCCCACTGACTACAGTGAAGTCATCATTGTTCACACATGCACATTCCAGTCCACTCTTCTTGGCCATCAGGTTACATCATGATGTGCAAGCTGTTCCCATTACATTAACAATGGCTGGACTTTTTCTGGACAGACCTCGTAAGTATTTTAATATATATTTCGGTACTTCCATAAATGCTATACTTCACTACAAAATAAATAAATGACTGACATTTTAATGGATTCTAAAGTTTGAGCTATGCTAGCAGGTGAACTATTAGCTGTGATTCTTGTTCAATGTGTAAAAACATTCTATTCACTGGCCCTACTCTCACCCACCCTTCTCTCTTCACTGAAAACACGGACAAGAGTCAGTACCTATCACATCGTAATGTCTACTTAACCTCCCCTCCAAGGAGGCTCCCATCATATGCAAAACAGCACCAGCTCTAAAGTGAAGTACTTGGGCAAAAACTGGACGCCCATCCAAGGGCCTACCCGTCACCACCCATGCTGTGGAAAAAGTGATCCTGAACAGGCAGGGTAAAATCTCCTCAATCATGAGAACTCCTGCAAAACATTTTCTCATCAGAATCTCAGACTCAGCCAACTGCAGAGTGTCACAGGCACCTCCTATCCAGTTCTCTTGCCACCATCCTTCCTACTTGTTTTAGGAACCACTGTCTAACCCAAACTGTCATCTTTGTGAAAGAGTCAGGACTTTTACACAGCTCCTTAAATTTTACTTAGATCATGGGCGGGACAGCTATTTCACAACCCTGGGCTTGTAACATTCTGCGTCAGAAGTGGCATTACGCAGGCCACAATATCCTCAATTTCCTTATTCTTATTTTTATTCTGTCATTGCTGAGCTAGTAAAAGGGATGGTAACCATGTCAGAGGCAGAGGGGAAGGAAAGTGGCCGACCGGTATATGCATGTGCCTCAAATACAATGCGGGCTTTAGACTGAAGGCAGATGAGCCTAATGCAGTCAGCACCTGTTTGGCCTGACCTGGAACGAGGGAGAGAACCTCAGGGTGGGATGGTCACAATGTATTCATGCACATCACTGAAAGCCTAGTTATCTCAAGGGTTCCAGATAGTTGAGATTCATAAGGCAAGGGGTCAGAAGCCAAGTCCTAGCATATCTGAATGCTGAATCTAAGTTTTCCTAACTGCAAAAGGTCACAAGTAATTATTTCCTTATTACCTCCAAAAAGTGAGCAAAAACACTTCT